>OY101444.1:6801462-7015227 GCA_956483585.1 Gymnocheta viridis
ATTTATCTCGAGCTATAGGTCAATTTTTTATAAAAAACGTTTATAAAATTTTAATAACTAACCGATATTTCGCCACTTCCTTGTGTGGCTTCTTCAGGGAAATATAAAAATTTTTTAAATAAAAGATTTTGTTACATTAATAATTTTGTTAAAAACAATTTGAAATTGATTATTGAGGGGGTTTAGCTTGTTCCTATGCGCATTTCACTGTTGCTAATGCAGATCATCAGGGAACTTTACCCAAATATTTCTTAGAACAACTGGAGTTATTATATTAAACTTTAATTAAAAAAGTTAATTATTTCTTTAATTTTATTGAATTTAAAAATAAATATTTATGTATATAAAAATGGCATTGACGGCAAACATGGATTTTTGGAGAGAAATTTTCCAATTGCTCGAAGAAATTCCAGCACTTTGGAAAATAAAAAAATTCTTAGTGGCTTTTCTTTTTTTATCAATAACAAATATTGCAATTATTTTTATTTTTCAGCCATTGCAATAGAAGTTTTTAATTTTTAAATTTTGCAGTTGTAAAAAAATATAAATTTGACAGTTGAATGAAAATCGTTCAATTCATTTTATGGAAGTGTGTGGGCCAAGAATCAATGCAATTGAAAGACTGAATGGACTATTGAATTGAAACGTGTATGGGGTGATTTACATACATGCTATCTATTAGAATATTTAACTTTTGCCAAAATAATTATTTCAAACTTTAAACTTATTGAAATTTAGGTATCTAGTTTTGACACAGTGGGCGCTATATGTTGTTAACTAAAACCAGTTTAGTAGTTTTTAATCCAAAGTGATTATTATTTTGGCTAAAGTTCGTAACATTTTTAGTCAGAAAGAATTGGACTAGAAACATTATTCCAAAGGAACAAGGGAAAATATTAACACTAATTAATTACAACTTGCACGGCTGAACAGAAACAACGTTGTTTTTCGGGAGCCGCTACACTCCCATCATCAGCGTTCATGTGTGTTTCCATGTTTTTCATGTGTATTTCCATTTTAGTTATCTGGATTGGCCCTTTTTCCCACTGCGAGCCTGGTCGTACTTTTGGTAAACAAATTTGTAGATTTTTCTTATTTAACAATAGCGAGAAATGAATTATACAATTTTATTATTTAGCGTGACGGCTTCAGCGGAAAAAGTGTGAAAAAAGGAAAAAAAAAAAATTACAATCTCTTGTAGTCAATTCTCGAAATGTGTGAAATTAAAAATAATTAACAATAATCATTTATTCAGATGCGGATTTTAAATTTACATTTTACAAACTGAGACAGTACTGAATTCGTATCGTTCTTATTAATTGTATTTAGTTTTTGTTATGGTTGGTTGTTTTGTTTAATAATATTTTAAAAGTATTTAAATTTCTTTTTTACAAGGATTCAAATGGTCATGGACTCAATGGAAATTTGCAAATAACCAGCGACACACCGTCATTTGTATCATGGAATTGGCCTCTGATACGAAAATGTACATTTTTTGCTTTCATGTCCAGTTTGCTGGCCATGTGTGCCGTGGTCGTGGCCATGATTATTGTGCTGCCGAAAACCTGTAATCCCAAGTAAGTTTATGAAAGATTTTATTCTGAAGGCCCGCGTCCATTGTCTCATGATATTTTGTTTTTAGAACTGCTTGGTATCGAGGAAGTGTGTTTTATGAAATTTTCCCTGCCAGTTTTCTAGACTCCGATAATGATGGCATTGGTGATTTGCGGGGCATTGTGAAAAGCACCCATTACCTTAAGGCATTGGGTGTTTCCGCCATTCGTCTTAACTCCATATTTCCATCTACCGAGTATCCAGATAATTATGAAAATATTACCTCACTGATGGAAGTGTCACAGGTGCTGGGTACTTTGGATGATATGCATCAACTAAGTCAGTCATTGCATGCTCGCAATATCTCCTTAATATTGGACATACCATTGTTTCCTATTTTAAAAACGTTGGGAAAGTCTGATGGAGCTGAGTTTGTCAAGATCTTGGCGAGTAGACAAATAAACAATTCTAAAGCGGAGTCGCCGACAACAACAGCCAGACCAATTATTACCGAGAATTCAATAACTCAGGCTCTTCGGCACTGGATAAAACACGGTGTAGATGGTTTTTACATCAAAGGTCTTGAGAGGTTTGATGATATTGAAGACTTAGCGTATCATTTGGCAGAATGGAAAGATATCATTGGCAGTGATCGTGCACTAATTGTGAATGAGAAAGTATTTGAAAGACTTGAGGGAGCCCAGAGAAATTTAGCTCTTGCACATGTCGACTTGGTGGATGTACATTTGAACATTTTCAATGGCACAGAGCAAATGGAACATCGTATTAAATCTATATTGAGATCAGATTTGGGACCCACTAATGACGGTGTATGGATTCTTTGGTCACTAGCCGGTGTCGACAAGCAACGTCTTACCAGCAATCAGCAAAGTGCCAATTACACTTTAGCGGCCACTATAATGCAATTAATGCTGCCAGGGACTCCCAATATATTTTATGGCGATGAAGTTGCTCTACAAGCTGCCAACGATCATTTAAATGAACACAATGAAACCAAACACTTGCATCATTTGGCCACCATGCAGTGGCCTCTTAATTTCTCACAACAATTCACGAATCGCGAAACACTTCCTTGGCTGCCACAATCACCACCCGCTACTTTACACACATTCGTACTCATATCGAAAATGGTGAAGTTGCGAGACCGTTCGCCTTCCATTTACAAAAATTCTATTTGTAAGGCAGAAAACATTCTTCCCAATACCGTGATACGACGCAGCAACGATGACATAATAATTGTGGAACGCACATATCCACGTCGCAACACCTTTGTGTCTGTCACCAATTTCGGTCAAACACGTTTGACAATGGACATGACGTCGTTGTACTACAGTGGCCACATTATGCTGGAAGCGGTTGATAGTGATAAAATCTTTTTTGGAGATTTCCAAATCGGTCCAACCGAAAGCATCGTCGTCAGATTGGATAAATAAGAATAAGAAGAGATATTGAAGTTCCAAATAAATTGTACTTTAAAGTTGTTAAAAGTCTGTTTTTTACACACACAGCCAAACATACTGATTTCTGTTATTTCCAACAAAAAAAATTGTACTTTAATAAAAAATAAATAAATAAACTTTGAGTTCAGAAAAGCAATACATAAACGAACAGGCAGAAAATGACAATTAGCATGACGCTCCGACTCCGACTCTTGTTTTCAATGTTGTGACAATATCGTAAATTTCCTAAGCTTACAACATTGTGTACAAAATTGTAAATACAAATTCAAAATATTTATTAAAGAAAAAAATTATATACATAGACATACATGCATATACATACATATTTCATATTTACCCTGAAGGAAGGATGGTGTTGAGAGTCAATATTTTTGTCAACAATTATGGTGTCTTTTTGGTGACACTGCCAACGATATGTTTTTTTTTCTGTCTTTTGTTGTTGATAGGTAGAGAAAATGTTTGACGGTTAAGAACAAATCATTAATTTAAAACGAAACGCAGCTCCTTTTATGTTATTTAACGATAAGAAAATTATACCTCAAAGAAGACTGTAATATATTTAATACCTTATTTCACTTTTAAATTTTATTTTAAGTCAATAATTTTTTATTGCATTCATTTTGCAGATGCTGTCGAAGAAAGCACAGCTCGTTATTTTGGTAGTGGTATGTATTTCTCAAGATTTTTTTAATTTGTCTTTTATGTTATAAACAATTATACAGTATTCCCTCGTTTTACGAAGGCTCGCTTTACGGAATTTCGAAATTACGAACATCATTAATAAATTATAAAATTCTTTATACATACAAATGAAAAATTTGCTATTACGAACGTGTGCAAGGCGTGGTGAAATTACTGCAAGGTGGCAGCTGCCAGAAATTTCCCTGTTTTTGTTATATTGTTGTACAACAACACCAAGTGCAAGTTGTGTATTGTACAATTTTAATTTAACTTGGGAACTCCCCGAAAACAATAAAGTGGGGTACACACCATCGAACATGAGGGACAGTTTTGCTCGAATTTCGGCTTGATCGACAGTGCGAACACAAATTTCGTCAGACAACAGTCAACCACAGAAATTTTTGCGGTTAAGTGACAGTCAGCGGCCATATTGGTGTTTGACTGATAGTGTGCAGCAAAAAGTATCAGTCAAGAGATATTTTTGTACCAAAAACTGCAAAACTAGGAAGCGGAAAATAATTATTTTAAGCAATTTATATATTTCTTTTATGAAATGCGAGGCTTATGTGAGAATTAATACAAAAAGTTGTTGGATAATAAGATAAAATTAAAATAATTCATTATAAAAAAATTTTGTTAGCAATAATGCGCATCTAATTTTCGTATTTTTCATGTTTATGTCTAATTTTTTTCTTGAATGACGGTTTGAGTGTCGAACATGGTCGATAGTCTGAACAGTCAACACTCTCATTCAAAAATGATTAATTTTTGACTGTCACTCAAGTTCGATGTTCGATGTGTACTCCAATTAAGTTAGGTTCTATCATTCAT
This sequence comes from Gymnocheta viridis, assembly GCA_956483585.1. Taxonomy (NCBI): domain Eukaryota; kingdom Metazoa; phylum Arthropoda; class Insecta; order Diptera; family Tachinidae; genus Gymnocheta; species Gymnocheta viridis. The sequence goes on from OY101444.1 coordinate 6,806,010, forward strand.
TGAATTCCCTTATTGCAAGTTTTGTAATGCAGTAATGATTTCGGTATTTCATTACAAAACATTCAAGAAATTCAAAATGAAAGTGTTGCTATGACACACGATGTCGGTACAGGATGATGTTTCAAATGAAGAATTAATAGCGATGCTTGAAGGAAGCACAGATGCAGAAAATGCGGAGAGTCTTACGCATTGCGAAAGTTCTCGTATTTTGACATCACAAAAAATTTCAAAAGCGTTTTCTCTTATCCAGGAAGCTATCGATATATTTTTATAAAACGATCCTTCTGCAGAGAAGGATCTATTCCAGGATCTGTTTCCAGAGAAAACTCAATTCTTTGTTATAGATATTTATACAAAGATTTTTATTATAAATATGCGAATCAAACCTCATTAGTATGTTATTTTTCTAAAAAAGTGTTGCAGCTTCTAATATTAAAGAATCTATAGAATCTATATCCAATGAAGGATCATCAGAATAGATATATTTATAATTAATAATATGTTAATATGTAATGTAAAATTTTTTTTCATTTCTTTACAGTATTTTATAGAGAAGAGTTGGGGAAGTTGAAATGGTGCAGTACACAATTGAACAACTTGTCGAAAACGTTAAAGTTTATTTTTAAAATCAACGGGTCACTGGTCTTGACACAACGTGCATATCATCGTTATTTGAATGTGCGGGTTGGACCCTCAGAGTCAACAACGGTCTGATTGTAAATTTTCGATAACAAGCGGCAGTAAGGAACTTTCCTAGTGCCGGCATACGACGAACGATGTACACGGATGATAATTTGAACGGGTACAGGAGAGTATTTGGGAAGATGGAGAAACATCAAGCAGGAGAAGTTCGACGCAAATTTTTTAAGGCCAGTCGTGGAAAACCATCTGCGAGTATGGTTCTAACAAAATGAAGTCACAGCACACACGACATGGAACACAATGGCTCTTTTACACGACATCCTTGGAGAACGAACTACAAGCGATTTTAATTGGCTTCCCCAATCACCGGATTTAACAGCACCAAACTGTTTCCTTTGGGATTATTTGAAAGGGAACTTTCCCTAAAGCCATTCAGCAATTAAAAAAGAATATACTCGACCAGCAACAACAACATAACACCTGAAGTTTGGCGAAAGGTTATGAAAAATGTTGTGCAGAGCTCAAATATGCGAAGCAGAAAATAGCCAACACTTGCGAGATATAATTTTTCATAATTAAATTAAAAATATTCTCCATTAATATATTTTATTTAAAAAATAATAATAATTATGTCTTAAATAAAAAGTTTCAATGAACTCAAACCTCGTCGGTTATTTTGAGTCACCCTGTACACTAATTAAGGTCATGAAAAAAGTCTTTATAAATTTCAATTAAAATTTTCAATATAAATAAAGGTGATTTCATTCCGATGAAATTTTTTTCGCTGCCTGATGAAGCCATTTATAGTGTTAAGATCACTTCTGATCAGAAGCGAATTATAACAAGACGGTGCTATATTTCCTATAAATGTGCAATATGTATCAGAAATAATCAGGCAATTGCAATTAATAATTTCAAGCTTTATTATCGAAATATAGCCAAATGCACTGCCTGGAAACCGGACCTACTAGAATAGTACATGTATTTGTCAAACGCGCCAGCCACACGCTTCATTGATATCAAATTCAAACATTAATGCCATAAAATTATCTTCCAAAAAAAACCGAATTTCATGGATATTAAATACATTTTTCTACACTTTATTTTCACTTTAAATTTCTCCGCCTCCAAAAGGAATTACCGATACATATTTTAATTCCAAGCTGTCAACCATAAATGGCAGCGGCAGATTTTTGCCCAACATTAATGTAAATAAATGACAGAAAATAATTTAAACAATAGAGAAATATTAATCATTTTTCCAAAAAAAAATAATAACTCCATTAACAATGCAGCGGGGCTCATAACGCAAAGCGCCGCACGTACAGCTAAAAGAGTTTTTTTTTATAAATCATTTGTTCAAGTGTTTGTGTGTGTGAACTGTATTAATAAATCGAATTATCGAGTGACTGATCGATCGATCGATCACTCAATAAATAAATGGGAGATTTTATTTTTGCTTTTAGCTGTAAAATGTTTCAGTCAAAGAAGACACATGAAAACTCGCAAAACTATTTGTGGGGCAGGGAATGGGCTGAAGTGCGTAATAAAAAAGAGTTTTTATTTTTGTTCATCTTCAAATACCCTCAGCTATTGAAATCGTTAGCGTTTAGTGTATATTTCAGTTCGCATTCTTATTTTTTTTTATTTTTGAATACACATATATAATATTGTTCGCATTAATTGTTATTTGTTTTCTTTTGTAATGAATTTTCAATGAAGAAAATCATGTGTTGGTACTTTTTTTCTTAAAGACGAATAGCACCAAGATATTTTGTTTTTAATTTTAATGATATTCATTTGTGATCTCACAAAGTGTACATTATCTGGATCGTATATTTATTTAACGCACCTTAAAGTGGCACTTCTTTTAGAATTTATAATATTATTACAGGAAATCACTCTTCATTGCAAACTACCCTTGCAAATCTTGCAGATATTGCAACTCTAGCATAAGTGCTATATTCTTCAAGACCACAACAACAAAATAAATGAACAAATATGCATCATCAAGAACCGTTTGCAGATCGGTAATTGCAGATCTGTATTAGCAATGCTCTAACAGATGTGTTTTTCGTTTTATTTTTACAATCAAAACAAGTAGACTCCTGCGCTTAAAACATTTTACGATAATGCAAAATCGTCATGTGACATATTGTAAGATCGAGGCATCCTTGCACATTAGTTCCACTTCAATACGTCCGTTGTTCTCGTTGAATACTCCACAATTTATCAAGCGCTTAAAAAAGGCTCCCGTCAAGTGGTGTAAGAAAACGATTAAAAAGTTCAACCGTGGTGCTTCAAAAGTCGTGTATAAAATCATAACAGGTAACGAATCATGGATACACGCTTATGAGCCGGAAACAAAACAGCAATTGACCGTGCGGGTATTCCCAGACGAGCTAAGACCAACAAAAGCTGTTCGTGGAAAAAGCACAGCCAAGCAAATGGTCGCCTGTTTCTTCGGCCGAATGGGTCATGCGGCCTCTGTTCCGCTTGAGCAACGTAGAACTGTCAATTCTGAGTGGTACACGATCATTTGTCTGCCGGAAGTCTTCGGAGAAATTCGTAAAACTAATCCCCGAAGACGAATCATTCTTCATCATGACAATGCGAGCTCTCACACACATCTCGTCAAACAAGTGAATTTTTGAGCAGTCAAAACATCGAATTGATGACTCATCCTCCGTACAGTCCTTATTTGGCGCCCAATGACTTCTTCTTGTCCCTGAATATCAAAGGTAAACTGAGAGGTAAACAATTTACGAGCGCTAGAGTTTCAGTTGAAACGTTCAAAAATCATGTTTTGGAGGTGTCTCAAGACGTCATCAGCAAAATATATCGATATTCTTCTTGCGGAAACGGCTTTAGTGAAATTATTACCTAATTCTTAGCAACCGGTCTAAAAATGTTTGCACTTTCATGACTTTAAGTACGGCAGGTACTCTTATTTTTTTTACTAAAAGTACTTAAACTTAAATGTACTTAATACCCCCAAAGCAAAACTATTCTTTCGAAAACGCACGTATGCGTACAACATGTGGAGTATGATGATTAATGCTAAAAACAGAGAGAAAGAGTAAGCGAGAGAGAAAGAGAAAGGGAGAGATCGCAGTTGCGTTTAACAACAGATGCCGTTAACTTGGCGCGCAAGCCCCAAACATGATCGCCGTAAACAGCAAGTGTAGCGGATATTGGTCAGTTGCGTTGGAATCACAGTTGAGAGAACATTCAACAAATCGACGTTTACGCGCAAAAGTTTTCTACAATAAAATAAACATAATAAAAACAAATAAATAAATAGATAAAGAAAAGCCTAAAGAAAGTATTTTGCATAGACAACAAACAGCACATGCGCATATCAGTGTGTCCATTAAATTGATCATTCAATATCGATCATTGATTCAAGCGATCAATCAACTACAAACGGAACTTGATAAATATTAAAGAAGCGGTGTTTGTTGCAAGTACAAATAATTGAATATTGTGCTTAGTGCTTGCTAGAGAAGACAAAGATAAAGCAACAAGAAAAATATTCATACTCGTTTATACCAACAACAAAAATAAGCATGTTGCACAGCATAACGGTGGCTAAGACACTAAATTGCGCCTTGATGTTGCTGTTGTTGTTACTAATGACCTCTTTGACTCTGGTGCAGTGCAGAACAGTGGTCAAATTAACTACATTGCAAGCGGACAATGCAAATACTCAGAATGCTGACAACAATAGCAGACAATTGCTACTCTTGACCGGAGTCGGGCGGGAAACAAGCACTTCCGATTTTATACGTTTAGTTGTGATGCGTTTTATATACGGAATGGCCTCTACCATGGGTGTGGAAGAACGTCTAGAGGGTCTGTTTAATGGTGCCTTTGTGCCGCCCAATGCCGATACTGATTTCTTTGGTTTCGTTGATGATGATGGTCCTGAAGGTGGTGACTTTGATGAAGCCGCCCTTGGTGGTATTTTCGATGACGATGTCTTCTAAGACGTTTATATCGCGATTGTAAAATTGTATAAACAAATATATATAGTACAGTATATTATAGTATAGCTTAGACAAAATACAGATCTATTTATATTTATTTAATTAAATTTATTTATTTAATAGCTTTAATATTACATAATTTATTGAAATAAAATATAGAAAAAAAGAAAGAAATACTTTGTCATTAATTAATAATAAAAAACTTTTATTATTGTTTACTAAAATATTGTTTTGATTTCTTACAAATTGATCATGCGAAATCTCGTATCAGCATTAGCATCAAGCGAATGCGAATAGGACGTTGAGACGTCATAATTATTGCAACTGAAAGCCAATACGGAAATCCAAAAGATTGACCTTATTATCATACAAATTGCTGGCACTGAGTACTAACCCATTTTCTTACAAAACTCTAAATTTATTTTGTGCACAAATATTTAAATTACATTTTTCGTATTATTTCACTTCAGTTAAAAATGTGTCAGAGTCAACATTTGTGCGCATGAATATTTCGTCAGATCACTTTCTTTTTTTTTTTTACCGCAGGTCTAAATGGTTAAACAAATAAATTTTGTATTCGTAATTAGTATTCATGACTGCATTATTTCTTTTATACGAGGGCAGTTTGATAATTCTGTGACTTTCTAAAAATAAAATGAAATTGTTTTCTTTTCATTTTTTACTATTACAAATAGATTTTTATTTATTTATTGAGTCCCCTTGCATAAAAAGACTAACAGCCTGTTCATGAAACGCGTCAAAAATAAAACGAAACTGGGCGACACGTTAACGACTGCGTAGCAAATAAGGTTCGTGTAACGCGTTTTCAATTGTTCTTTGTACGACATTTAAATTAATATTTTGAACAATTTTTTTTATATTTTTTTGAATTTTTATTTAGTTTGTCGAATTATATTTTTCCACAGCGAATAATTTACTCTATTCGTTTTGCTTTTAGCATTTTAGGCATTTATATTTGGGGATTATAATATTTTCACCTCCTAAAGACCGGGCAAATCGAATCTTCTGAAATAGATATTCCGGCTTTTGGGAGTATATAATTTTGTGGAGGAAAATTAATGTTCTTATCTTCAAGAGATTTTCAAAAAATACACCCACCATATAAGGTTTTGACGTGCAATGAAACATGATCACGCTTCTTGATCGTATCTTACTATGTTATTGTATAATACTTCGCGTTTCCTCTTACTGACACTGTCGCAACAAGAACAGCAAGAAAACAATTCACAACAATTCCAAGATTTTTGCGGTATTTACTAACACAATTTTTTGTTTATTAATTACAATATCATGTTCTATAAGATGGATGTATAGTTTTCTTATGAATCACTAGACATTTAGATTTTTTAAGGATTTAAATTTTAAGATTTTTAGACGCCCACAAAAGCAAAAAAGCGTTTTATTTCTCAACACAGTATTCGGTGATCTTGATACCTTTAGTGAAGCGTCTTTGTAGTTTTTTTTTCTTTCACTCCAAATAACAAGATTTCTCAAGACCCTAAAAATAGGCGTTTGTTACAATGATAACCTTTTCGTTTGCCACAAATTTCTTATCAGCCAGACATTTCTTAAAACTAGTATTTCCAATGGCCGACGCAATCAACCATTTTATAGCTCCAATTAATTAAATATATGGTCTTATTCACAAACGATTAATGAAGTTAATGTGTGCATTAAAGCCAGTTTTCCCACATAAAAATCCAACATTAAACCTACTATATCTCTATAAATCGTTTGTGGATAAGGCCATAAGCATTTACATAAACAAATTTCTTCCTGAACAAATAAAAACTGTAATGAACACGTATGTACAGTATTTTTATATATAAAAATTCACGGTTTTATCAAACTGCCTTCGTAATTTAATTTAACAAAAAAAAAAACTTTGCCGATCAACAGTATATGATCACATGTTGTTTGTGCGCATGTGTACGCGCTTGCAGTTGCCATAATATTTATTACGTATTTTTTTCAATTGCAATCTTGTGTTAAAGGAAATTGTTGGCTGTTTATTTTTGAGTACCATTTAATAGGTCGTAAATAGTTTTCCTGTGGGTCTGATGCCAATTGTGGTAAAACAAGCAGAAGTTAAACTTCAGAAAACAAAAGTTTTTTAAAATCTTTGAAAAAAGATATCGAGGCAATCTCGATAAATATAAAATTAATAATTACTTCAAATTACTTATTACGAAAGCGGCCACAGCAACCAATCGGATATTTTTCTGTAGCTTTAAGTATTCAACTCAAGGAATTTTATCATTATTTAACCTTTCTACAGTCAAAGCGTTGTAATATGAATGAAGAGAAATGCACTTTTTGCATGTAACAACCCCGCGAGAAAGCTGGAGACAATTCTTCTGAACACAGTCGTCCCTCGACTAGTGAAAATCGGAGAGATACATAAAGCTGAAAGTTTTGAATGATGAAATGAGTGCATGTCCAGTAAATGTCTTTTTATACTTTAAACCATTTACATGTTACGCACTCTTAATCTTCAGTAAATTAAACTAGATTAGTACTCGTATTAGTAGAGTAATAAAATAAATGTTTAGACGGGGTTCACACAGGGCAATTTTTGCTGTGCAACTTTCAATCCAGCTGGGAGAAAGACACAGAAAAACTGTGTTGCTTTCTCGGTCCTTTTCTTGGCTGAATTAAGAGTTGCGCAGAAAAAATTGCCCCGTGTGAACCCCGTCTTAATAAAATAAAAAGACAAAAGATGCTGACTTTAAACTTTATGTCAATAGCAGAAAAGTTAAACTTACGTCACCAGCAAGCAAACCCGGGTATGCAAATACATTTTATATGCGAATTCACGCGTGAATTCCGGTGAACGAGATAAAAACGTAGACGAAAGAGTAGTAAAGGATTTATGCGCGTCAATCCTTTTCGTAGAAGTAGACGGAATATTGTTTGTGATAACTTCTTCACCCGTTACAATTCAGTGAAAAGTTTGATGGGTGGACACAGTAAATAAACGACATGTTATTGTACCACCGCAGTTTGTTATTCCAAAAGTACGTAGAATCAGCTATTTTTGCTTACAGCAACAATATTTCCGTGTGCGAAGTATAAGATCCAAAGGTCCCAATTTTTATCTGAAGCAACAATGAATTTTTTTCTTTGATAGGACCAGTACTCAGGGGATGAACCCTGCATATACAACGCTTTGTACTGGAACTAGGAAAATAGGTTACGGGGAGGAGGATAGAGGGAGTAGTGTTTGTGAACATTTCATTCGAATCTTCCCACGTTGAAAGTGACGGGAAAGACCTCCCTCTGCGAGGATTTTATTCCACATATGCATGGTACGATTCACTGATCAATCGACCGCAGACGAATGGGCTCGTAGTGAAAAACGTGTGGTATGTAAAAAAGTTCGACTATCGGGATGAAGTTCACTGATTTCATTAGAGCACATTCCACTGTTATAACGATAAAACATCGAAATACAGCCCACGTTGCGACGACGTTTCAGTGAGTTAATAAAGTTGGCTACCCTACTGTCACCGATGAAATTCTTCGCCCTCTCCTGTACGCGGTCGAGTAACTTCAAAACAGACTTAGAAGCACCGGCCCATACATGAGAGTTGTATTTCATTTGTAATCAATCTAATAGTTCAGTTCCTGGCATAGAATTTTTGAACTATTTTGAACTGACAGCGCTATTTATTAAACTGCCACACAAGCGATAAGCAAAATAACAGCAACCAAATACCGGAAATGTAAATCATGAAAAAAATCTCATTTTCAAAATTGAATCTTCCGGGACACTCAAAGTTTTAATTTAACGGAAGAAGCCAAAAATAAATTCTAAAAGCTATATTTTGTAAAAAGTGAATAAAAACAAAAAAAAACTTAAATAATAGCTGTGTTCATTTACTAAAAATTTTTACAAATTTGTAATAATTGCTACTAGAAAGCGTTCATTAACCCAAAAAATTTGCAACGAGAGACGCGTCGAAAGCGCGTAAAAAATTGAGAAACAGAAAAATTCTTGCAAGTTTTTACAAGTAAAATTTTTACTTGCAATAATTATTCAAACATCTGTTTTGCATTTGTGTTTACAAAACAATATTTCTAAATTAAGTTGAAAATTAAAAATATTTTGGAAAATTTATGAAATTAAAAGTAAACTTTTAAAACGATAAAAAGTATTAAAAAGATAACAAATTTATTTTTGTGTAACTTAGGAACAGCAGAAGCAAAATAAGATGTCTAATGGAATTGAAATAAGCAACACAGTGTCTTCTTTGTGACACAGTGCCTGGTACATCAGTGGCAAAGGATATTCCGGCAAATAATTTAATTTTCACAGACCAGCTGTTATTTTTAGTGTTGTAAATATTATGAGTACCTAGCTACTCGGTAATTTACACTAAGCAGGCAATAATTCAATTAGTTCAGATACATATTTGCGAAATAAATTTAAATTAACTCATAATTTGGTAAATTACTTTTACTGCTTTTGGGGTTTAATGCTGGCAGCAACATGATATTTTATTTTGGACAAAGCTTTTTTATTACAATAAAAACGAAAATTGCTTAAATTTGTTTCCTTTAAAAAATATATTTAACCCGTTTTTCGTTATTTCCGATGTTTGAAATTTAATAATTGTAGCGAAATTATTTAAAAATTCCCTTTTTAGTTGGGGAATAACTATTGCAGGATGCAGAGGGCCAACCTTGAAGGGAATTACCAATTTCAATCACTCGATGAATGATTAGAATTGTTAGGAGTTAAGAAATAAAGACGAAAGAAATAATTAGTTCTATAACTGGTAATTGGGTACTTACCAGTTATAGGGGGGTTTATTTCCTTTAGGAATGAATCAAGTAAAAGTTTCCTTTCTTCTTATTAATTTACAATGAGTAATTTTTATTTATGTATTTATGTTAAGAATATGGTAAGCTTTAAATTTCAGATATGCGATTCTGACGTGACGCAGTTGCGAGTTCAAAGGTAAGTAAATTAAGTAAAAAAAATTGTTCTCACGAAATGCAGATCTTGAGCGTAATAAACACGGTAAGAAACCCAAAGTTGACATCTGCATTACGGTGAGGGCAATTTTACACCACATTAGAATAATTACAGTGAAGTCAAGGTACGTATAAATTAGGTTAAGTATGTATAATTTAGGCTAAATAGGTATAAATTCAATATTAATATTATGAAACATTGAAACTTTAAATAAAATGGTGTCCAAACTATTTTGGACAGAAAGAAAAGTGCTATGTGTAGGCAGGCTGTTATAACGTATACACTAATTAAAAATATATATTTTATTCATTCATTTTATACAAAAGTAGCTAATCACCCTTATCGTGTTTAGCGTATTTCGACTATGCCTAGTACTAGATTAAATAAAATTGCAAAACTTTTCATTATTCTATTACAAGCCGTAGTCGAAAAACGCCAGCCACTCACGACAATGCTGAATATAAATGATCATAATCACATTACTTTTATAATAATATACATATATGTACATATGTATAATTGGTCCAAAAAATATAGGGGTAGTTATTGAGTACTCATATATACCTATACATTACAACACTACTTTAACTTGCGAATTTTTGCTAATAAAATGTTCATTTACTTTTTCACATTTTTGAGAGTAATTTTGGAAAATTTCTTGTTACTCTCTCGTTGCTAATTTTTACTAGTAAAGTAAATAATGAACCCACCTAATTTCTTTAAATCCATCAATGTGTTTGCTACGCGATATATAAAGGGTACGTTTTTACAATCAAATCTGTGCCTGAGGCAGGCAGACAGATGGACATCTTAGCGAAAATAATAGGTTTCCGCTTTTACCACTTATGTATGGAACTCTAAAAATTGTTCTAAACTTTTTTTTTGTCTTCGCACATTTACATATACTATATGTATGTTTGTATGTAGAGGAGTGTGTGCGTTTAAGAATTCTTTAATTTTTTAATTAACTTATCAACACGAGCACATTATCATCATTATTTTCGGAAGTTTTCATTCAAAACAAACTTTGAATACAAAATATACGAAACATACAAAATATACAAAAATAAACAGATAATACTCGTAGATTAAAAGTGGGCTGGAAAAAACCCTTAACGCTTTTGCACAGTGTATCAACTAATGATAACCTTAGACAAACGAGCATCGGTTTGTGAGAAGAATAATAATATTGACGATGTGAATCGGACTATATACATATATATAAGCACACATACGTACATACATACGTATATGTGTGTACATGTACTCATATCCCAGCTTGCATTTAGAAGATTATTTGATGAGCGCCATCATTTCGCGAATCTTTTTTTAATCGTCCAGACGATTGTTGAAGTAAAATCACTTTTTACTCTTCCAAATGATGCTTTTGCGATTCATTCTGACACCTGTTGGACGAGTTAAGGCCTCATTAGTTTTTTACTTTTCGTTGCCATTCTGTGCCATTCTTTTCTGTAGAAAATATTTTTAATTACTTGTTCTTTATCTGAACTTTCGGATATGGACGATGTAATTATAGGAATGAATCTTGCAAATGTGAGCAAAATTGTTTTTATATGACAAAAATATATGAATCTTTAAAAATCTTGAACAAAAAGAAAATTTTCTGACTTTTAACGCAAAATTTTTAAAATTTCACATCACAAAAATCTAATATATACCAAGGCGTATTTAACCAGGTGACAGCATTACAACAGCTCACTGTTCGCTGCGAATGTCAAAATACATACAAAATACTTTTACTTTTTTTCTGTATCTGTTTTCTTTGTTTTATGGGTTCGGTTTTTGACATACGCAATGAAACTACACAAACAAAAATGCCTGTTGTTCTTGTATTGTTGTAATTGTTTTCCTAATGCTGTCACCTAGTTAAATACACCTTGATATATACAAACTCTTGGCTGTCACTTAAGGTTATATTCTATTTTCTACAGAATAGTCCGCAATAGAACAGAACAAAAAACTAACAAAAAACCACACATATAGTTTTTCAATTGAACAGAAACAAAACAGCTGATTCATAACAGAACAGAACGTACAAAACAAGGCTGATCTACAAGGTAGTAGCGATTCTGCAACAATACAAAATTTGTTGTAAAAATACCTGAGCAACTGTCAAAACTTGTGCATATTCGCGTGGCACTGTTAGCACAGCTGAACCTCTAACAAATGTCAAACATCATACAAAGCTGTGGTGTTTGGCATCAGCCATGTTACGAGTATTTTATCAACACAAATTTAATTTTACACAATTGACATTTAGTCAGGTAAATCAGCTGTGTTATCGCTACTACCTTATTGATTTTCCTTGGTACAAACTAATTCTGCCTTTAAACGTCACCATTTTTTATTTTTAAAACAATCAATCATTTTTCTAAAATTGATTGCCTGGCCCATGATGTCGAACGGCAATAAGTTTTCCAACTGTTGAGTGGTAAAAAATTAAAATGTTTTTTAAAATGCTTATTTCAGCAACAGGGGTCGTGTCGTCTCTACACCAACTTTTATGATGCCAGCTCATTTGGAAATAGTTTTTTGCCGCAATTTCGGTTTTCGGACACATATTGCGTTGTACTAAACTTGTGCGATCGAGATACGACATCGCGCAGACGATTCTTCTACGATCGAAAATGTTACCTGGGTATTCATCGGAGTCATATGTGTATACATATATATATTTTAAATACGTTACAGAGTTTTCACTATCTGTTGAATTTCATTTAGAATCAGAAAGTTATTCTCTATTTTTCTGTTAAACGTACAACTCGGAATTACGTACATAGATGTACTTTGTATATGTAGATTAAATCTGTCGATCTGCTAAATAAAGAAATTTTAAGTTAGCACTAAATAGGAATTAAATTAAACTATTTTATGTTGCCCTAAGTCGAGAATATCAGTCGCACTCGAGTCGTAGAAGTGAAAGATAGTGTTCAGTGTATTGAAAAATAAAATCTATCAAAATCATATACGAGTACATACATACATATTTTGAAAAGCGCTTTCTGAAAACGAATTGTTTTTTTTTGGTGGAATCTGAAAAAATTTTTTTAAATTGTGCGATTTGTAATTTTGATTACTAAAAAAAGAAAACTTGTGTATTTTGCGTGAAAGGTGTCTTCGAACAGTATGCATATATTATATTCCGATTACTCACTTATTGTTTTTAGTGGTATTTGCACAACCGGATAAACATATTTACAATCACGCGAAATCAATAGAGGAATTTTGAACCCAACAAAACAAACCGAATCCCCCGATATACGAATTACGCCAAAAGTGTAAGTTTCTAATAAACTTGTTTTGAACTGAATCGGTTTATGCATTCTGCTAAATGATCACAGGTTATCCTTTGAAGCGATCACAATTGTGCGACATTTAATTAAATTAAATTCACATTTTTTTATTTATATAATTTGACTGAATCTTGAATCCTCTGATGCGATTACAATTGTGTGCCATTTAATTAAATTTTAATTTTTGTATTTATATAATTTGATTGAATCTTGAATCCTTTGAAGCGATCACAATTGTGTGACATTTAATTAAATTAAATTCACATTTTTTTATTTATATAATTTGACTGAATCTTGAATCCTCTGATGCGATTACAATTGTGTGCCATTTAATTAAATTTTAATTTTTGTATTTATATAATTTGATTGAATCTTGAATCCTTTGAAGCGATCACAATTGTGTGCCATTTAATTAAATTAAATTAAAATTTTTTATTTATATAATTTGACTAAATCTTGAATCTTTTCATGCGATTACAATTGCGTGAAATTTAATTAAATTTACATTTTATTTTTAATTATATAATTCGATTGAATCTTGAGTTTGTTTGTTTCTACAGATTGACTTGAATAATATTTATCAGTTATTTTTTAAATTATTTAAAGCGTGTTTTTACTCAAAAATTATTTAAACATTTTTAAATGTGATAAGCAAAACAAAAATGTGCTTTCTAATTTATTATATTGCTATAAATAACAAGAACTACGAAATGGGACCTTTAAGCCTTGAATTTATTTTTAAATTTGATTAAAAAACAAATAAAAGTGCTGCCTCCAACGATCGTTATTTTCCATTTCAGTTCTTTTGGAATTTCGTGCGATATCGAATGTCGCGTAATTCTGTGCCGGTGAAACTGACACTTAATTCGCCAAGGTAAAATAGAAAGCAATTAATAAGTTTTCTTAAAATAATATTTTGAAGCCAGTTTTTTTTTTCAAAGCGTGATGCATTCCCGTGATGGTGCTTGATTTTGTAACTGCACCTCTCGCGTAGTCCTTTTAATTTTTTTAATGTCTGCATGTACCGTAGTTTGCAATCTATTAATGTTAATTCAGCTATTTTTCCATTCGCAATTAAACGGTTTCTAAATTAATTTTGGGAATAGGAAATCCTTTCAATCCTTCCTAAACCAAATCAGCTATTTCTTTATTTTCGTTAATTTATCGCATTTGTAATGCAAAATTTTGAACACAACGCGACCAATGAGATTTAATTAAACAAAACAACAAAAAATAACGAATATTTGTTTTTCAATAATTAAATTTGTTCATGGAACAAAAATTTTTATAAATGATTTGAAAAACTTAAGGTTTAATGGTAAACTTTTTATGTTTGCTGACGATATTTGCCTCTTTTACAATTACAAATATGAGAAAGTACTTCAAACACAAGTAGAATATGATGCTACAATATTATCGGAGTTTCTACGAATAAAGAAATCAGTTTTGAATGCAAACAAAACAAAAATCATAAGATTTAAGCCATATGTTTCAACAAATGAAGAGCCTTTATGTGTTCATATTGATGGTCAATTAATAAATGAATCGAAAAGTGTGAAATACCTTGGCATAAACTTAAAACATAATCTTCTGTGGGAAAATCACATCAGCCGCCTCAAATCGAAATTATCATCAGGAATTGGAATTCTTTATAAATTTGAAAATAAACTAAATGTTGATACAAAAATTTTAATTTATCAATTACTAATTTACTCGCACTTGTCTTATCGTCCAGTAATTTACGGTAGTAAAGCGAATTCCTGCATGGGATCGTTGCAATCAGCACAGAATAAAGCGTTGAAATTAGTGTTTAACCTTCCATTACAATTTGGAACAACTGATTTGTTTAGAAATTATGCAAAAACGATACTTCCGGTGAAAGGTCTTTATAAACAACAGCTACTAATTTATGTTAATAAATGTATTAGAGGTATTGGTTCACACACCATACGATTTAGTAGAAATATACCACACACACACACAAAGAATCACAAGACAGGCGATGGACTTAAATTTAGTAAGATGTAGACTTGAGTTAACAAAACAAAGAATTTCTAATCGTTAAAAAAATATCTCAGTATTATCAACTTTTAAAAGTAGTTTAAAAGAATTTTTAATTGCACAATGTTGAAGTACTTCTTGGATCTTGAAACTTGCTTTAAAACTTATTTTTTGTATAAAGAAAATTTTATAAAGTAAAATAAATTTAAATTTGTACAATATATGTAAATATGTATGTAAATATTTTATGTTGCCTGCTGGCCTCTATAAAGCCTAAAATGGCGCTGAGGCAAAAATATAATTAAAAAAAAATAAATAAAATATTTGTTTTTATGAAAAAAAGTATTTTATTAAGAAACATGTGACATTTTTAAATTAAATTAAAAAAAAGAGAAAATTTTTAAGACGCGCTACAGCTGAATGCGTATTAACTTAATGACATTATTACGAAATACAACCGTACAAGAACAACAAACATATTTTTGTATAGTTTCTGTCAAAAACATCTACAGAGAACAGATACAGAAATATTTAAGGACACCTTTTTGACATTCAAAATACAAAAAAATAAACAAGGTCAAAAATATTCAGCTGCGTCCTCATTAATTCGCCTTTTGCTGCAGCTGAAATAACCTGACATTTGTTGGAGATCACTACAACATCTTGATCGTCAGAGCTTTCGTGTTCTTTAGGTTTTCCACTGGGAGTTTTCAGGGATGGCCTACAAGATGCACATGCAATATAAGCGGATCTCTTTACTTTCGCAGTTTATATTTTTTTAATTTTAGTGAAAATTTTTTCAAAAAAATAGGTTTATTATTATTTTCGCCAATACAGGGTGCGTGATAGTAGTTTTTAATGCAAAGTGATTATTATTTTTTGTCTAATGTTCATAACATTTTTAGTCAGAAAGAATTGGACATGAGACAATATTCCAAAGGAACAAGGGAAAATTTTAACACTAATTAATTTCAACTTACACGGCAAAACAGAAACAACGTTGTTTTTCGGGAGCCGCTACACTCCCGCCACAAATTTGTATTTATACAAATAATGTCTAGAAAAAGGATAAGGCTGCTGGCGGAAGTAGTTAGTGATGATTGAGATCGTGGTATCGAGAGCAGTTTCAGGCAAGTCATAACATCCAGCATTTTTCAGATGTGCATTAGTGTGCCCAGTGTATTTGTTCTTGGAGTTTTTAAGTGACGAAGGCATAGCACTGATCACTGAACTGTACCGGCAACAATTGTGTAAATCACAGCACACTCCGTCGTCATTGTTGTAGCAAAATCGCCGGCGAAGAAAAATAATATTTTTTTTATTTAATTACTAAAAGGTGCAGCAAAACGCGCAGTAGCAGAGTTGTAAAGGAATTAATTAAGCTTTCTCACTTGCACCATCTGTCCTTTCTACATTATCCCTTTCCGAAAGAACGTACACAGAAAAAATTACAGTCCATTTTTTCCAATTAACTGTGTGCTCAGTAAAAAATTAGTTTTTAAATATTTTTTTAGTTAAATCAATGATTTCTTTTATTGATATTGCTGTTATTTAAAAAAAAGTAATGCCAATACATTTAAAAAACAATGGCAAAAGTTATTATATATTAAAGGCATGAAAAAAAAAATAAGATTTTACTTTATGTCTGAAAAACCATAAATTTTTTTAGAGTATGCAAGACTTGTGCTAAGAAAAATAATTTTAATTAAAACATTTAAGTGATTTTTTGATTAATGTGATTAATGATGCGTTATAACACATCGAAATGGTTGGAAGCAGGACTCCCATTCACCTGACTAAAGCCGCAATTTGACCCTTTTTTAGCGGTCTGCGACTTTTTGTGAGACTTTTTTTTATTAACAACTTTTGGTATTTTTTTAAATTTTGTTGCGACCTTTTACCCTTTTTTTTGTAAAGTTTCTCACAAAAAACATTTAATTTGCAGTAAATTTATTAAAAATAGTCGTCAAATATAAAAGCAAATTTCAGATTACTGTTCATTTGGGAACACTTTTACCACTTTTTTGCAACCTCGTCATGTTCACAATGTATTCAAGAAATTGTTCACAAATTTTCGGTAAATGTTTCAAAGAACAGTTTTAGCAAAAAAGCTTTTTAAAGTGAGAAATTGTGGGTTTTGAAGTGGTTATTTTACAAATTTTTTAGTAAAACATGAAAATTCTTTAAAATAAAATTTCTTGTTAAAACGAAAAGAATGTCTGAAAACGAAAAAGACAATTAAGCTAGAAATATTTGTTCAGAGGCAGAAGAAACCAAGGAGTCTGAAAGGGATAACGTTAACAACGCTAAAGGTTCTTCCAAGAAATTTACTCTTTTGCGATACTAAAGGGTCCGCCAGATAAATTTTTTTTGTTGAAAATGCTATAAAAAAACTACTGAATATTTCCTCAAATTTCTTTTTTTATTTGAAAGTACAATCCTTCCGGTTAATAATGAAAAATAATTTCATTCAAATGGCTGCCTCGGCTGGCCATGCAGTAGCCTACATGATCGGTCCAATTTTTAAGCACATTATCGATTGTGTGCAGCTGTATTTCACCAATGGCTTCACGAATATTGTCCTTTAAAGCGTCAATTGTCTCTGGCTTGTCGGCGTAACACTTATCTTTGACGGCACCCCACAAATAATAGTCCAACGGTGTCAAATCGCAGCTCCGAGGTGGCCAAACGACATCAGCTCTGCGGCTAATAATGCGATCTTCAAAAACAGGGCGCAAAACATCGAGTGTAGCTTTGGCTGTGTGGCACGTAGCGCCGTCCTGTTGAAACCAAATGTTGCCAATATCCTCCTCTTAAATTTTTGTGAACAAAAATTCGCTCAACATGGCCCGATAACTTTAACGGCCACTCCTTGCTCATTTTCGAAGAAAAATGGCCCAATTATGCCTCTGGACCAAAATCCGCACCAAACAGTGACTCGTTTTGGGTGCGTCGGCTTTTCAATGAATGCGTGCGGGTTTTCTGTGCACCAAATGCGACAATTTTGCTTGTTTACATACCCGCCAAGATCAAAATGAGCTTCATCTGAAAAGATGATTTTTTTGGCAAAATCGGCATCTTTTGCAAGTCGATCGCAGGCCCACTTAGCGAAGCGTTGTTCAAGCGTATACACAACCATATTCGTTCAGCGGAAGGATAAAATCAGACATGACCTATTCACGAAATAAGCACTAGTTGACAAAAACACGTTAGATGGCGGACACTTTATTTGAGAGACTGTTAACTGAAGTATAAATAGTTTAAGCAAGACTTGGAGTCAAAGCGTCCTTTTTGCATTGTTTGTAAACAGCATTGAGTGAACCAAAACATTTTATCAAACGACTTTTTTGTGCGAATTCATTTTTCTAAAATGACCTTTTGTGCGACTTTTAAAAAATTCCTAGCGGTAGCCCTGGTTGGAAGGCATTAATTGCCTAAATTGTTACTGAGTTTATTAAAATTATTGGCCTCTTCAGTTTATGAGATTTTTAGTAATTTTTTCGGATTTTAACTTTAATTTCTCATCAGTTCCGCCTTAAGTATTTTTTTTCTTCAAGTTTCCGCCTTTTTTAAATTGTTCAGTGTGATTTTACTACAAAAACTTTGAAAGTTATTGTGATTTTATAAATTTTTGTAGCATTTAGGTCATTTTATTTATTTTTTTGATTTTGATTTAAAATTATGCGAAAAAAAATTTGAGAACTTTAGCACAAAGTAAAACAAATTTTTTTTGTCGAAGATCGATTGCAAAGCAAGAAGCGATTAATTTGTTAAACAAACCCATATCAGCAATGCATCAACAAGCTTATCAATGCGCAGTTTCATTGAATACTTTGTTTACGTAGTTTCTTTATAACTAACGTTTTGGAATCCATCCATTACAATTTTATAAATAAAAAAATAAATTGTTATTAAGGTTAAAAATCGTATGCAACTAAAAACCGATTTGGTGATTTTACAATATGCTTGGACTAAAAAAATTCAACTAAAAAAATGCAACTCAAAGACTGAGCAGACGCTTTTGCTACCCTACACCAAATTCAAACTACGCTTCATAGATCTAAAGATTTTGTAACACTGCATAATATTGCTCAAGTTTAGGTACGAGTATACCGATGTATAAGGATCGTTTAACCACAACTTTAATTATATAAGCTCTTCTTGGCCAAGAAAACCGCCTCGACTAAGTTCACCTTTGCGCACTCAAAACATTCGATTTCATATTAATAACGGGTGTCCGCCGAGAAGGTATACTACTTTGTTTGTTTATAATTTTTGACTAAATGAAAGAGAATGGATCTTATATTGATAAATGTTTTATTTAATGCCGGCAATTATGTATGGAATAGAATATCAGATAAATGTCCGCCTCTGTTAGCCTCACAAATGCGACCCCTTTTGAGCACATTTTTCTCAAACATTTCACACGGTATTTCATTTATTTCATCACGAGTATTTTATTTGAGTTGCTCAAATGTTTCTGGTTTGTTTGCATAAGCCATGCTTTTCAGATATTCCCACAAAAAGAAGTCCGGAGCAGTCAAATCAGGCGATCGGGGAGGCCAATCAACATCACCATTTCTTGAAATAACTTGTTGTGGAAAGAGGTCTCGAAGTAATCCCATTGTAATCCTGGCTGTATGCGATGTGGCACCGTCTTGTTGATACCACACGTTAATCAAGCCCAAAGAATTCAGTTGTGGCGTCAAAAAGTTTTTAATCATATCACGATATCGCTCCCCATTCACAGTTACCGTTACGCCGTTTTCATTTTCAAAGAAGTAAGAAGGTCCAATGATTCCTCCTGAGCAAATTGCACACCAGACTGTCACTTTTAATGGATGCAAAGGTGACTGATGAATAATTTGAGGGTTTTCGATTGCCCAGAACCGACTGACTATTCTGTTTATTCACATATTCGCATTCAAATGAAAATGTGCCTGGTCATTCATTATGACTTTTTCATGAAAATCGGGGTTGTAATGGGCGAGCGAGCTGTAACATCCTATTGGCATATGTGCGGTAGCGTAAATGGTCCTGTGGAAGAAGCTTCTGTCTCAACTGAATCTTAAATGGAAACAAATGCAAATCCGTGTGCAAAATTGTGGCCAAAGTTGTTCTTTGAAGATCAAGCTCCTGAGCACGGCGTCGAATTGAGGTTGATGGATTGTTTTGAACACTTTCTTGAGCAGCAGTAATGTTTTCAGCCGATCTTCCAGTACGTTGTGGTCCATGCTTGGGCCTAACACCTACAGAACCTCGTTCACTACACGATAAATAGTGCGTTTTGTTGGCACTTTGTTTCTCCAAAAAATTTCACGTAACTTTCTCATCGTCACAGTAATCAATGATTGATTTCGATAAAATGTTTTAATGATTAAAACACGTTGGATTATTGAATATTTTTCCACAATAAATTTGCCACGTGTCTTCTTCACGACTGCCAAATATGAATTGTCAAGACTAATGTTTAACAAAATGGCGGCAAAACAAAATAGTATACCTTCCCGGCGGACACCTTGTATATGTTTTATATAATCTATATAATACTTCTTCCCCCAAAACATACTTCTTTATTGGCATCCGCAAAGTATGTATAATCAAAAAATAATAATAAATAAATAAATAAAAATTCAAAATTGTATTGTTGTATGCACTTAAAATTATTATCACTTTTTAAGTTCAATTTTTTTCCACTTCTGCCAGTAGTTTATCACGTGATGGAATTTAATATTATGATGGCGTTATGCCTTCACTATCAGTTTAAATGTTTATTTTTTTTATAAATTTCATACTCGTGATTGTCTTGTATTGGAAGACATTCGAAAAAACTACGAGTTTATACCAAAAATAGCACTAATGATTAACTTAAGCTTAAGCTCTAAAACATATTAAAAAGGTCGGATCGATCGCTCTTTAACGATAAGACAAAATTTTAGATTTCGAAGACAAAAAAACAAGCAATTATTATTTTAATATTAATATTAAATTAATTGGAGAAGCGAAAGAAGAATTATTCTTCTGTCTTCTTATCTGCCGAAGCAGACAGAGGAAAAAATAAATTATGTTTTCAATTACCAAAACGGCAGATTCAATTAATTTTGTTGTTCAAGTTCAAGATGCGACGAAAATTGTTTATTCAGTTATCAAAATTCAAATTTCAATTACTAGAATATTTTAAAAATACTTAGAAAATTTCATTTTTTATCATATGAATAATTGATTCAATTACGGAATTAATTGATCGAGCGTATTAATTGAAGGTTGTTGGGGGCATAACTTTTTTTGTGAGCGAACTTAAAAGAGAAAACTATCAATTGGTTTTCCTCAAGGCAACAGATACATACCAGGTAGTCTCAAGAGAATTAACCTTGGTAAATATCATTCTTGGATGCCAAAATGAACTGTTCAAGGCGAATTTAAAACTAGAAAAATCTATCAAAAAGCACATTCTGACAATGAAAAATTATAAAACACATTGAAATAGCTGAGCTGTCGAGTTCACCTAGTATGAATTCGCCTTGGTTTCACTCAATTTCGTAATTGATTCAATTACTTATGTGATCAAATACAAAATTTTTCGAACAAATTTGAGCACTTTTGAGTAATTGAAAATTTTAGTTTTAGGGATTTCGTTGTTAAAAATTATTAAATATTCAATAGTTTACTAAATAATTAGTTTGGGTGTCGTAGGTCCCGGGAGTTTCTGCACATAAATCAAAAAGGCTTCGCAGTTTGTGTTTGTTTTTTGAAAAGCAAATTATAAAAGAAAAACTTCCGGAACTCATGGTTTTTGTTCGCGATGTTCCACATGGTTATCTCTCTCTCTCTCTTTTGACATAAGACAGCGGCGCTTCCTTCAAAGTCTCTACGTCTTATTGTGTCATCCATTTGTATCATCGTTAGACTTTCATGTTGCTTATATGAAATCGTTAGACACGGTTGCGGAACAATCACGCTAAAAATCCACTCATGCACGCTCTCTCACGTTAAACTTTTTTATGGTTATCTTTATGCAGGCTTAAGTGATGGAAACAAAAAACTAATTACACGTGATCATGCAAGATTCACGCTACTCACGTGAGCAGTGCTCATCTCTGCTCTAGTGAAATATCTACAATATACTCGTACGCGTACAGGAAATGTAATACTCGTATGTAAAAAAATAAAAGAATTGAAATGGAATTTGAAATAAAAGGATCTTCAACAATCATTCGAGGGCGGCAGGGAGTATTAAATAAATAATTTAATAAATCAATAAATAAAATTGGTTGTCATTGTAACGCAAATCAGTTGTTGTTTTTCGCTTACAGCCACAACTAAAACGGAGCGCTGAGCTTCGCGTTAGCAGCTGGTCACGTATTTACAGTGCATTTCGAATAATTTGTTTTCTCAGAATGTGATATAAATAGGTACCCTGTTGCTAAAGCGACGCCGAACGATGCAGATTTTTGTATGGCTGTTAGAATTCCAGCTAACGTGAACGTTCGACATCGTGGCACTGGCTACAAATTTTAATGAAAAGAAAACACAATTAATTATACCAATAAAATTGATAACAATTTTAATCATTATATTATAAAATTTATTTAATCCAATTCATTTCTTGCGTACAAATTTTCCATTACGCAGCATTTCACTTGTACGTATGACAGCTCTTCACAAGACCTTCAACAATATTTTTGAAAAATTACAAAAGTTGTAATCGTAAAAAATTAATATTAATTGCAATAACAATAAGAAATAACATTTGAAGATAATTTTTCTTAAACTTAGATCAGCGTTCAGCATTCATTTGCATGAATTACGAGGGATGGTCGGGTTTTTACATTCACTCAGGATTGAATATTACAGCCAGGACTGCCGAAAAGGAAATTTTGCAAAACACTTGCTTTATTACGTTACGTTCTAATTTAGAAAATTCCAGGATTTACTATATGATATCCTTATTCACGGACATCACTTTTATAGTGTCATTCATTGTTAGAAAATTGAGAGAAAAAAATGCTAAAAATTTAAACCGACAATTTGTTCATAAATAAAAACATAAATTTCATTTAGTAGTTTGTTAGCTTTCAACAGAGTTCTCAACTTTTCAAAAAAAAAATACCCGACTTGTTCTCATTTATTTAGTTTTCTCTATTTGCTTAGTAGTAGCTTATAAAGGGTGATTTTTTTGCTGTTTGGTCTTTAAGTGCAAAAAAAACCTATTCATAACATGTGACAATGCCAAAAATGCTTAAAAAATTGCGAAAAGTGTTTCTTAAATTATGTCCATTTTATGGATGTCATAATCTCGAACCACCGAAGAACCACCGAACAAGGTATTCAAGCTGTTGTGACACAAATTTTGCAGCATTTGTACTTTATTGGACATTAGTCCGTCCACCAACGCGTTTGCGAAGCACAGGGTAAAGCAGAGATGAAACAATGAGCTTTTAGCGTAAATCAGCATTTTTCTCCCATCAAATTATAAATGAAAAGAGATAGCAATACACACAGAAAAAAATCATTGTAAAATTAACCAAAACAAGGTTGATTCAACTAGTGTTTTGTTAACAATTTTGCTTCATTAGCGTTTCATGTTAATTTAACATGATTAAAATTAAAGTTATAGTTATCCACTTTAAGACAACTAGAAATCATGTTGAATTGACATTGTTGATTTTACATTGGGTTTTTTCAAAACTAAGAATGATCTGCATTCGCACTCGGTATCATGAAATAACTCCCAAAATAAAATAGAAATCATTGTTGAATTCTCTTTTATCATGAATTAATTTCTTTTCAATATGTTTCACGTTATTTCAACATGTTTAATGTTATTTTTTAACACACAGCAATTTTATTTTAATATTTTTCCAGTCATTATTAATATTTCAAAAATTTTATTTAACTTTTTTAACATGTTTATTTAACATAAGCCACCGTTTGTTAAAATCTAAAATTTACAAAAGTTTTTTTTGTGAATGTAATCCAATGTCATTTTACAATGTTTATAACAATGTTGATTTTACAATAGTTAATCTTGTTTCAACTATATGCAATTTTACATGAAAAACTGTGATTATTACTACAAAAACGGAATTTACAAAATTAAACAATGATTAATGTTATTTTAACTCTGTAAAAAGTAAAATTTAAAATGTACAATGTTATTTCAATGTGATTAATTTCAAATCAACATATTTTAATACTAAATTAACAATTTTAACCATTGATTTAACTTAAAACAATGTTAAAAGTAAATTCAATTTTGATTTTTCAACATATTAACAATGGCTTGATATCAACATTTCTTCATGTTGATTTTACATTGGGTTTTTTTTCTGTGTGTATCGTTTATAATGTAATATCAGAGTATCGTGTGACAGAGATGGAATAACAACAACTTCAACTACCACAGCATACAGTCTCGTGTCATCTCTGATCTCCTTTATGATACGAACAGTGCATACAGAGGAGAATATTGCTGCGCATCACAGTATTAAAAAAAGTCTTCGTAATAAAAATAAAATTGCAGTAAAAATATATTTTTATCGAAAAATTGCTTAAAAAAGAGCACAAAAAAAAAATTGAAATAATAACGAAACAGGCGAATGACACAAAAATATTAAGATACATGATGAAGTTTCAAAAAAAAATATCATAAATAATTATTGCAATTGTTGTATCAACCCGATCAGTAGCGACTAATGAAGGGTTAAAGTTACGAAATGAAAATACTTCGAGCAATTTAGGAGTTCTTTTCTCAAACCGATATGTACAAAAATTCGGTATGAAAATCAAAATGGGTAAAGAAATGTATTTAAGTTTCAGTAGAAAGACCCCCAATCCCGGTCCCCAGATCCACAATTGGGAAATTTTCGTTCCCAAGCAGGAAAGAAATTGCCGATTTGCAGACAAATTCCCTAAACAGCATTCAGCCCACTCTGTTTGATGTTCCCAATTTTAAAATTTTTTTGCAAATTATATAGAAGAGTCAAAAGGCATTTCATTAGTTGATAAGACCTCGTATGTTGATAATAAAATAATTTGCATAATTCATAGTTTTATATTTATAAGAAAATTAAATTGCATAAAAACCAGATCATTTTTTCCGATCACTTTAAAGTCAAGAAGTTAGAAACACACCAAAAAATATTTGTGATCTAGATCAAGCGATCATTAAAATCAATCCTGTTTTTTTATTTATTGCAGCCAAAAACGCATCAAATCGATAGCAGCGCAGAAGACCAAGTAAAATTGACTGCAGCTCACAATTTGTTTAGTCCGAAAATGGCACTTGACTTTTTAGCAGGATGCATTGGAGGTATGTATTGCAATGATTGCTCAGGTAAATTTTTAGAAAAGACTCATAAAGCAATTTTAATTTACAGGTTGTGCCGGCGTATTAGTCGGTCATCCCTTAGACACCGTCAAAGTACATTTACAAACTCAGGACCCCAGAAATCCCAAATATAGAGGAACTTGGCACTGCCTGACATCTATTGGCAGGCAGGAAAATTTAAAGGGTCTCTATCGTGGTATCACAAGCCCGATTGGCGGCATTGGATTTGTCAATGCTATTGTCTTCGGAGTATATGGAAATGTCCAGAGAAATACTCAAAATCCCAATTCTCTGACATCACATGCGTTGGCAGGCAGTATAGCAGGATTTTCACAGAGTATTGTTTGTGCTCCCATGGAATTGGCCAAAACGAGATTGCAATTGCAGCATGAAGTAGCGAGTGGGCCGAAATTCAATGGGCCCATAGATTGCTTGCGACACATAATCAAATATGAGGGCCTGCGCGGTACCATGAGAGGATTACTATCTACTGCGGCACGTGATGTGCCAGGTGAGTCCTTTTATTTTTATACAAAAAATGTGTATTCAAACAATAATCGGCTGCTTGCTTTAATAATCCTTTAAAGGCTTTGCCACCTACTTTGTCAGCTATGAATACATGATGCGACAGACGTATAAAAATAATATGTTATATGGTTTATGTGCGGGCGGTCTCGCCGGCATGTGCTCTTGGGTGGCCTGTTATCCGATAGATGTCGTTAAAACCTGTATACAGGCCGATAATCCGCAAAATCCCAAATACAAAAACTACATGGATTGCATACGACAGGGCTATAGATCGGATGGTTGGCATTTTTTCTTTCGCGGCATAAATTCGACCATGTTGCGATCATTTCCCATGAATGCCGCCTGTTTCTTTGTCGTCTCCTGGATTCTGCAATTGGCCAACAAAGGCGGTGTCGAAGTTGTCGTCAATACCGGCGATCCAATGGCTCTAGTTAATTTGGCTTCCAATCTGCCGCTCTGTCACGTCTTGCATATCGATCATACCGAAGAAAAGATGAAACATCATCGTTCCATACTAACCCAAAGTTTAAGATCATTTGGGACGTTCAATGAGGCCGTGTGCCAATCCGAAGCAGCCGAATTGGCCAGTGAGTTTTATTCGGATAAAGACAATGACAAATACTATGTATTTGAAGATGAAAGATTATTAAGGGAGAATGCTTTAAAGGATAATTCATACAATTTTGTTAAGTAGTCATTAAGTTTTGCTTTAATCCTTCACTTCACTTCACGTTCCTACCCTTCATAACACTTAGTTCATATTTTCTAATTTATGTTTTCTTATTTGTATATAATGTTCTTATTTTTTTATTTTTCTTCTTTTTGTTTATCCAAATGTACAAATTTTATTCCATTTATTAAAAATTTCCATGAAATTATGATCGATTGTTTTCATAAAACGAAAATATCCTTTTCTTTTTTTTTTGTTTTGTTTCATCGGAATTTAATGAAAGAATGTGTAAATTTTTTAAGAAACCAGAAGTCTGTCCTGTGGGGAACAGGATGATTGGAGTTTTGATCTAAAATCAATACTAAAAGACTCCTTGAATCAAAATATATGACAGGGATGTCTATTTGCTGTTGTATCAAGCAAAGACAAACGCGAATACTGGTCAATTGACCCGGTCATCTTAATTGTATTATTAACAGGACAAGGATCCTTCAAATGTGCATCCAAGAAATATGAAATTTCAAGAAGATCAAAGAGTCGAACTTCCATAATTCGAATTACCATTATCGCAAAAAATCTTCGACTTACGGAGACTTCAAGTTACAGAATTTATTTGTTAAGGAGAAAACAATTGTAATTATGTCCGTATATTAAATGATAAATATATTTGATTTTAATATTTAGACTGTGATAATATGTGAACTGTTTTAAGTTATATATTGAAATGAAATTTTTATGGCCTGAGTTCAAATCTTCTTAATTTAAGATTTTATTTTTGAATAAATTCATTATTTAATTAAGAGAGAACTTTTTATTTGAAACAATTTATTCACCAGACTAGCAGAACGGATCAGTACTGATTTCGAGGTCTCTACACCATCTCATCAGCGTTCTTTTGTTCGATTTTACCACTTTTGACGGTGGATACTAGTGATCAGGAATATCAACTGTCGAATTTCGACCACTGGGCGTACTCTTCTAGTCTTTATTAAAACAAAGTAAAAAATGCAATAGAGCAAACTCACAACCTCATAATAAGTATTTCAATGTTCGCATTGCGAATCATATTTATTTTGCATCGTCATAAATGGTGTAAATACGAGTTCGATGAGTTCTTCAAACTTTCGAGTGAGTATGAAGTTGGACAACATTGCAATGAGTATGAGGGCGTATGAGTAATTATAAGTGATGATTCAACTCTACTCACTTTTTCACTACTGTGGATGCCTTCATGCCGTGCACTGCAGTATATTCTGACAAGATGTCGTTCAAGCAGCGTCAAATATTTATTGTATGCCAGCACACAAGATTTAACCCACTTTAAATCAATCGTCCGTCAGACTATCCACAAAAATGTCGAATGCCTGTAACACTGCGCAGGTTTCGGCGGAAACTGAATGAGACCAAAGGGATAAGATATTCAGAAAAAATCCTGTATACAGTACCAGCATCCATTTTGAAGTCACATAATTTTCTCTGCAATCGTCCCTTTTCGATATTTCGACTGAGTTGAGTTCGGCAAAATTCATGACAGAAATTATGTAGTCTTATCGCGTCCTCAGTATGTGCTTTCCTATGTTTTATAGAACGCTGTCATGTGCAATACGGTTATGCATATCGTCTGCCTGTATGAGGTTCATTTACTCAAACAACGTCATAAGTCAAAAAACATGATTTTTGATATACGAATGCAGAATTATTTATTTATCGTATCGTTCGTCATCTTCATCTTGTGTAAAAAAAATGCAAGCAAATATCTTTGCTTCTCACCTCTTAAGAAAATAATATTTCATATTTTTCCATTGAACGAGTTTTTTTAAGTTGTGATGATTTTTTAATAAATAAGCGTTTGTATAATTCCATTGCGGAAATGTTTGACATTGAATGTGCCACCATTTAATGGCAGAGATTCACTAAAGTTATATGTTATACATTGTTTTTCGCTTAATGCATTAAAAGGCTTAACTGAAGTTCATAAAAACATCGATTAAGATAACCACTTGCTTATCAACTTTAATTCTTATATTTTCAAGAATGTTACGCGCGTCTGTGTTGCAGAACAAAAAAAAACTGCACTTTGACAACATCTCCCTTATTTACGACGTAGTAATCAATCTTTACGCTGTTACTCTAGATTTCTTAATCAGAATCAGGTTTAAATATGACGCAGGTGTACGTACACATTGCTCTTGTTCTCCTATAAAACAATAACCACCCCTCCAAATCTAGAGAAAAAAAATTCCACACCGAAGAAATGCAACTGTAACAACAATGAAGATTGTGTTGATTTAACTTATTCGCTGGAAAATAAAATTCTTCAGTATTTTTTGGTAGGCCTCGTTTTGATAAACTTGATAAACTGTATGAGTATTAACTGCGAATAAGGTTTCTAAACAATCAATTTAATTATAAATTGGTGTAAAGCATGAATGGTAATGCAAGCAAACACTTGCAAACAAACACTTGCAAACATATTAAGGGTTGATGGATGAATATTTATTTATGAACTCACAAAATATTAAGCGAAAGTGCTATTTATGGTAACTAGCGAGAAATTTTGTTGGCTGGAAATAAATAAAGAAGTTTGTCGGTAACCAGGAACAATCTATTAAATCATTTCATACTCTCAATCGCAGTCTATATGCAACACGCCAGGGCCTTGCAACAATCAATGCAATGCACCTGCTTCAAAAGTTTCAAACGAACTTCAATTTAAATTAAAAATAATTAATTTGTTGGAAAAAATCTAATTGCTTAATTTACATAACGCAAATATACAGACACACAAACATATATTTTATACGAAAGATAATTACATTACATACATACAAATATAGAAGAATATTGCATTGCAACCAACGATATTAGATTTCAATAAATTAGCAATGGATACGGAAAAATCCGACGAGGATAAGACATTTGCTGATTGCAAACAAAGTATACATGATGTAGAAGAAACGAATGTGGAACAAGCAGCCGAAGAGCCTGATTTGGCTGACCAGACAACATCTTACGAACAGGATGAAGCGTCTTTAGCTCTACTACCTCCCGAGCATCCATTATTGGCTAAATTTCAAGAATCATTAAAGGAGTTTCTCATACGCACCCGCGATCAATTGACTAATGAAATCGAGGAAATAAAATATTCGGTAAAACAAAAAGAACAACAGCGAGAGGAACAGGGTGCCATTTTGTATGACAGACAACAGGAAATACAGCGACAAAACGATCAGCTCGAAGAATTTGCTCAACAAATTCAAGAAAATCTTCAGCAACGTCATTGTGAGGAGGAGGCCGTAAGCCAACTAAAAGCCGAGTATGAGGAAAAGGCACAAATAACAAAGGAACAGAAAACGTTGTACAACAAACGTATGGCGGAGCTCGAGCACATGCAAGAGCTTGAGAAAAATATACGCAAATGGACCGATGAAGTTGAAGACGAAGTGAAAAATGCCAAACGTGTTGTTAGCCGCGATGCGCAACTGCAACAACAGCTGTCGGAAGAGAAGAAAAAATCCGATTTATTTGTCTATCACTTGGACGTGGAAGTAAAGAAGTGTGAAAAGGAATTGGAGATGGTCCAGAATGAAATAAAAGACATGTCTGGCGTCTTAGAAGTCTTAAATATGAGTGTTTCGAATGCGAATGCTGACTTGGAAATACTTGAAAATGAACACAAATGTCTAACACAAGCTTGGTCCGAAGTGATAGTTGCAATTTCATTGCGTGATCGTATTTTGCATCAAGTTAAAGTCGAAATGGAGTAAGTTTTAGTTTTTTGTTTTCCCCACTAAAAGTTGGTGTTTTGATTTGTTTTTTCCTTCCTCTCAAATCGACGAACAATTGGTCCATCCAATCTCCGATTGTTATAAAAAAATATATATTAAGGCTTTTGACTTTTATACCGAAATGCAGGGAAGATACACAGTTTTGGGCCCCGATTAATCTTGAAATTCGGGAAAATGTATCCAATGTATATCTTGCTGCGGTGTCTGTCGATTTTTATATTTGCACATATTGTTATTAAAAACCAATTACAGCAAATACTCTACTAACGGACAGCTCCAGTAAATGGAGGAATTTTATATTCTCATGCTTTTCATTTTATTTGTGAAAACGAGTTTTCACTGTAAATGGCAAGAAGTCGCAAATCGCAGGTCTTGTTTATTATTTTATCATAGATTATATGAACCAATCTAATAATGTCCATCTTATCATCACTCTTTCTTAAATAGTAGTTTCTAGAGTATTCAAAAGCCGGAGCCGAACCCCTGTTTATCGCGTTTTCCTCTTTAAAAAATCAATCGGCTTCGAATAATATATATTTTCGAATAATACGACAAACCGCTTTCTTTTTCCGGCTTTTGAGTTGAATTTGAGAAGTTGTCCTTAACAAGACAAGTTCTACAGTGGAAAATATATTTTTTTAGTCTGGGTTGTCACAGAAACCAATATAGTCGGAATTGGATTTGAAAAGGCGACAAAAAAATACTTTTGTATGATGAATTTCAATGTTATCGATTTTATGTTCAAAACAGATCAGTACCGTCTTTACCATAAGGGCACACGGGGCCTGTGCCCAGGCCACCCGACGTCATGGGGCCCCCTAATAACAAATAAAATAGTTCTTAAATTGAAATGTTAATTTTTAATTTTTTTCCTGCAATTTTTTATAATTTACTTCTTTATTTTCTATAAAAGATTTGAAAGCACTTATTTATTTTTCAACTTGAAGCTGATACATGCATGTGTAATAAGTGTACCATGCATTAGTAGCAACTTTAAACGCTTATGGCTCGCTAAATACTGAAGCGATTTAGATAAAATTGCGATTGTGCACATCCATGTAAAAAAACCTTCAAAAACATGTAAATCTTTTCAAAATCGGTTCATTATATTTATAGTTATATAGATTATTTCCAAGTCTTTGCCAGGTCTATCTTGAGGGTCTTTACTTCTGATATAAAATATAAACATGGATTTCAAATGTGTCTCTGAGATTAGAAATTTCTCAAATTAATCTGAAAAATCTTAATTGTATAAAAGAAAGCACCAACCTTGGGCAAAGCAAATATCGAATATGGACTACTCGGCGATTGGTGGATGTTGCACCGAAGTTTTTCAATCCGAACCTATTCGCAAATTATTTAGTTGAATTTATTTTCATTTCAGCAAAGGAAATGAATCGATTAAATTAAATACTTTTCGAATAGAGGCCGTTAAAAAACATATTAAAAGAGAACTTAATGCGAATGAAAAGTTGGAAACTTTTAAAAAGCGATTAGCAGATAACTTTACAGCGTTAAGAAAGGACTGTAAGTAAAATTTCTCGTAATATAATGTTCGCTTGATAAATATTCGTAATTAGGCAAACAACAGTCTGACATTTTGGATGGATTGGAAAGGAAGCTGTCCGACATACCCCTGCTACTGGAACAAACTGAAAAAGACTTGAAAGAGGCGACGAAAGAAGGAACATTATTGGAAACTGAAACGCGACGACTTCAGTGGAAAGTCGACCAGCAGAATAGCAAAAAATACGAACTTGAAGAAAATATATTAAAGTTGGCTCAGGATCATCTGATCACCGATAAAGCCAGTGAATATCGCCTCAAATTGCTTAATAATGCCCAGGAACGGAGACGAGGCATGGAACTAAATTTATCGCAGGCACAAAATCAACTCGCCAGCACTTTGCTGGATATAGAATGCGTTAAAGCCAATAATTTTCAAATGAGTCAAGAAAATGAGAAATTAATTGCACAACTTCTGGATTTAGAAACGAAATCGGATAACTTTAATGCTGAACTCAAATACTTGGAAACCCAAAATGACATTAAGATGAAACGTATGGACAAACTAATGACTCAGTTGGACGAGTTAATACGGAAAAATGAGTGCGGTGAAGCAAGTCCAATCGAAATTAAGGTGAGATTTCTTTCTATTTTGCGAGCAACATTTTTAAAATTAAATAAATTTAACATGCACAACAAAAAGGCAGCGGCGCATGAAGTTGCATTATATTGTGGTTTTAAGCGCAATAGAACTTTAAATTTAAACAAAACACAAATAAATTGTGTTAATTGCCATGAAATTCAAACTAGTATTTTCTATGGCCGACGAAATCGACCATATTTTAGAATTAAATATTAAACATTTACATAAATACATACGAAAACAAAAAACATTCTAAATAAACAACTTAGAACTTATTAGAGCTCTCGTCTGTTTACAGCGTATTTATAGAAAAAGCTCTGTCTTATTTCTTTGCAAAAGCAAATTGGATAAACGCACTTTGTTTATTTTTCAACATAAAGCTGATCCATGCATGTGCAATAAGTGCGCATGAATTAGTAGCAACTTTAAACGCTCATAGCTCCCAAAATACTGAACGGATTTTAACAAAATATAGATTGTGCACATTTGTGAATAAATATCTTCAAAATGCTATAAGTTTTGTCAAAATCGGTTGTATAATATGAGCGTAAAGGCGATCTAAAAAAACATGTTTGTCTATTAATTGTATGTATGTGGATGATTTTTGATAAGCAGTATGATTAAAAATTGAAAGAAAAGCTTGATAGTGTGGCAGTTAAAAGAGTACAATAACCCGGAAGCACATAGAAGATCAGAGATGAAACAATGAGGTTATGTTTTAGCTTTCTACTTTTTCCCCCCAATCAGTTTATAAATAAAAAGAGCTTGCAATATCAGATTATTGTGTGACAGAGATAACATGAGAACAACTGCAACAGCATGCCGTCTAGTGTCATATCTGGTCTCCTTTGTGTCTGTGCCTTTTTTATTTTAAATTTTCAATTCAAGATTTTTCTTTTTATATTTATTTCAAACACTTTATTTTAATTATCGTCTGTATAATTATTAGTGAACGACCAAACACACATTTTCAGACCGCACTTGAATTTCGGTATATTTTTCAGACCCAGCCCGAACACCGAACTCTAAATCGAGTTTTTTTTTCATAGAAATAATTTTAATTTTTGGCGATTTTTTATTTCATAAAAACAAATTTAATACACAAATTTGTACTTTTATATTTTTGCGTATCTCTGATGCTATAAATTAGAGATGGGATCGTGAATGACTTTTCAGTCACGCTCATGCACGATTTTATATTTTTGGCTCACGTTAGTCAGAATCACGAGAACTAACTCTCGAAAAATACTCATGAGAAAAAACTATAAAATAAAAAAAAATAAAATTAACTGCCAGGCCCACGATGTCAATCGTAATCGTTCTATCGGACAATTATATTTAAAACAACAAAATTTTAGAAAATGATTTTGCTTTAAATGTAATTCTACG
This sequence comes from Gymnocheta viridis, assembly GCA_956483585.1. Lineage (NCBI taxonomy): Eukaryota > Metazoa > Arthropoda > Insecta > Diptera > Tachinidae > Gymnocheta > Gymnocheta viridis. The sequence goes on from OY101444.1 coordinate 6,839,812, forward strand.
TAAGAATGAATACGTGACATCGTGGACCCGGCAGTAAATGATAAAAATTACAATAAAGCAAAAAAATCCCGCAACAGTCACGCTAAAAATCTACTCATACACGCTCGCTTGCGTACATTTTTTTAAACGCACGCTCTCGTAATTGAAACAAAAAACTAATCACGATCATGCATGATTCAAGCTGAGCATGTGAGTGGGATCCATCTCTAATATAAATACAAACATGTATAAAAAAAATCCTTCTGAACCTTTAATAAAAGTCTTTTGCCGAACCTGAACGATCGATCAGACTCTAATAATTATTATGCATCTAAAACGTTTAATAAAATAATAATAAAAAATTTATTTTGCATTGTGTCCACATTCATTGCACAGTACAGTATAAATGATTTTCCGATAAAAATATTTTCAGATAAAATTATTAGAAAAATCTATTCAAGCGACCGAACAACAAATACTTGAAGATCAACAATTTTGGATAATGCTGCAAAACCATTTTGTAAAACTCACACAAAACAGAAATGCGCAAATAAATCAAATCCAAATTACCCAAAAACGTAAAGTAACATTTGATTTGTAATAGAAACAGTTCCATAAGATTAACACAAATTTCTTTCTAAAATAACAAACAAACAAAAAACAGAATTATCGATTATCAAGCAAAAATCGCTTAAAGTTGACCAAGAGCTCAAAGAGTCGGAAAGTAGTACCAGAGAATTGAATCGGGACATACAGATTTACCAATCGAAAGTGGAACTTTTAAATGCCAAAATGGCCAAGAAGCGTCAACATCATGAGTCCGAAGAAACTGAGTGTGAAAAGGAACACGGTGATTTATTGGACAGACTCAAGGTAATTTTACATTTAAAAGAATTTGAACATGAGACTCTTCCAAGTGACATTTTTTTTACAATAATTGCAGAATAATGAAATGCACGTGTTGCGCTTGGAGGAAGAAATAAATGAATTACAAACCGATATCGAACATCATAAGGACATTGTGTTGGACAAGCATAGAGAATCCTTGTCGTGGGAAACCAAATACAAACTCATAGAGGAAACATTGCGCTGGCGCAAAGAAGAAAGTTCTCTAGACAGTGAACTCGGCACTATGCGAAGCGAAATTCATCGTATGCAAATACGCCATCAACAACTAAAAAGAGCCCAGGAAAAACTTATCGTTGATCTCGATCACTGCGTTATTCATCGTGAACAAATTTTTGTAACGGCTGCGATAAAGCAAACGGTTGAATCAAAGCCCGCACGACTTAAACAATCCCGCAACACAATGCAATACAAAATCAATAGTTTACGCAATAAACTCAAGCAAATACAAAACGATATAACAATTCTCTCCGATCAGCGTATAATAGAAGCGAAAAAGGCATACGAATGTTTGCAGGATGAAATTAAAGAAATACGTTGCGCAATCACTCAAGAAGAGTCTCAGGATAATTTATTGCGCCAGGAAATCGATCAAGCACTTTTATTAAAATATCAAAATCTTGAAAATCTTGTACGAAAACAATATCGTGCAATGTCGTATCGGCGCCTCAGTACCTCCACTCAACCACTCAAATTGCCACGCTCCGAAACAACAATACAAACACAAGTGCAAAAGCAAATGGAAATGAACGATCATCTGACGGAGATATTACAATCTTTGCACACGGAGCATCCCGAAAAACAAGCCTTCTTTGCAAGACTTTTGCAAATTTTGAAGGATTAAATGTTTGTTAATTATTTTTTGTGTATTTTTTAAATAATTTTTGGCAAATACATTCAAATATTTCGAAAGGAAAGCCGCTTGCAAAAATGCATGTAAAATTTATTTATTTATATGAAAATATATTATTCGCGATTGCGATACACGAGTTTAAGTTTCCGTACTTGTTTGGGTAGGAGGGAGATCCTCTAATTTTCAACAAAATCTATTTATAGTCGAACTTCCCTATAATGAATCTGCATGGAACCAGAAAATCGCTTCATTATATAGAAACTTCATTATACAGAAATTGTATTTTTTACACTTTTATTTTAATGTTTTGTTTTTTTTAAATATTCAATAAAGTGCTTCTTCAACTTCATTAATTACGAGTAATTATTTGTTCTTTGTTTCAGGCTCTAGTTCATACGAATTATTTAAATAAAACTCTTTTTATGTTTTATTAAATTTGTTGTATAAATTTAGTCAATTTATTTTTTTAGAACAAATATTTACAAATTTTAAGGACGAAGAAAATAATTAACATAATTACGAGTAATAATAATTTTTTTCTCAAAAGAAATGCTACTTCGCTGAGTCATTTGTATTCACTGAACACGGACAACTGCTGTCTAAACTGTTACTGATGGAACTTTATTTCTTTTTTTCTATTTTCATCTTTTGGGAATCTCCTATTTATAGATTACTTTATTGTCATCACACAGTGTTGTTAGTATGCGTTACGAACTCACTTTTGAAATAATTCATTATATGGAGACAAACGCGCTAGAAACTCAAATTTACGTCTGAAAAATTGCTTCATTTTGAAGAAAAATTCACTGCATGGGAATTCACTCTAAGTAGATAAAAATATACTGACATTAGAACGAGAAAGTTGCGTTATTGAAATGAATTCATAGTAGGGAGAGCTTCATTGTATAGAAGTTCACTATAGAGAAGTTCGACTATATTTATAATAAATGGTATATTATATTATAAAGATTTGTTTTTTCAATAAACTACAAAAATAAATGTCGAACATCCTGAATATCGTGGGCACGGAATCTACTAAGCCTGATACAAGGCAAATGCGATTCTGCTATGCAATTATCAATTTTAGAGATGGGGCGGGACATTCAGTTAAAATATGCGAAACAAAAAAATAATAACTGTGGGAGCATTTTGGCGGCACCGTTTTGTCGTAAATATTGGGAGGCACGGAATGTCTGGGGGCAAATTACGGCATTCGATATCGAACGATATCCCTTACAAAATTTTTTTAATTTGTATGGAAATTTCTTTCGATATCGAATGCCGTGATTTGCCCCCTGTTATTTGCGGCAAGTTCTGTGCACTCTTCGCTATTTTATCAGCGCATTCAGTCCCTTCGATACCAATATTACACATATTCATAGCAGCTGATCTTGACAGATCAGTTTAATCAGTAATTACTCATTCACTGCATTTTACTGTAAAAGTACTCGAACGCAGCTAATATGTAGTTACTTTTCCATTTAAAAACAAAGACACTAAACATACGTTTTATGCGAAATTTTCCATAAAATGTACGCACTGGGGGTTCTAGATACCGCAAAATTATGAACGCTAGTACGAAATTACTTTCTATACGGCTTTTAGTTAAAAAAAAACTGCACTTTCGCAATTTCGCAAGACGAAAATTGTTGACTTGAATACCTTACGTCTTGAAATAAAGCGTGGATATAACAACTCGCCCACCTTACGGAATGAAAACTGACCGACCATAACACAGGAGAGAGGAGAATTCTTTTCACTGTACACATCAGGCCTTACAAAGGGACTTATTTTCTGGGGCCAAGTGGGCCGATTTCTTGCATTTGGTAGCCTGTGCAACCTATACTAATCTAACCTAAAATAAGTTTCGTAATTATGGCGCTTATTCTTTAATAACAAAATAAAACCAGGAAAACATTGACTCCATATTTTAAGTACATAATATATAATATACACATGTGTATATAATATACATATATTTTTTTTAAATAGTTTTAATAGCATTTAATAATAAATACATGGTTTTGTTTATTTTTTTTATTATTACTTTATAAATTTTATTTATTTCGTTTTTGTTTTCTTTTTTTCTCTCTTTATTATATAACATATTTTTTTTTTGTAATTATTTGCGTTCAGCTTTGTATTTTATTTGAAATGGATTTATTTTGAATCTTGTTATTTTTATTTCCGTTTTGTCGACCACCAAAAAACAAACAAACAAAATTAATATGTATTTTTTTATGTTTGTATTTGTTTAAAAAATATATTTTTAATATAAAAAAAGAAACTAAAAACATAATTAAAATAAAATTAAGTATAAAATTTGTGTTTTTTATTTTTCATCATGTGACGGTGACAAAAATATATATGATAAAGATAAAAATACATTTAAACAATAATTACATTTAAAATATTAAAAAAAATAATAATAATAATAATTAATACATTTATAAAAAAAATAGAGTTTTATAAATTTCTGTAAAACAATACTTAGGTAAAATTACAATAAAAAAAATTGAACTCTAAACAAAATTCATGCTAAAAACGACGATGCTTGTGATTCATAATGAAAAATATATATGTATATAGTACATATATAGATATTTATTTATTTCTTTGCTTCTTTTAAAGATATATGCCAATATTTCTTTATTTTTATAAAAATACCTTTTTCAACAACAAAAGAAAAGGTAAATTAAATAAAATTAAAAAAAAGAAAATATATATAAAATAATTATAATGCCACAATTGAATTTGAAATTTTGCTATAATACATGTGTTTCAATGGTATATCGTCAGCTCATTATTGGTTTGAGGCAGCGACCGACCATTTGTTTTTTTTAATATAATTTACTTAAATTTTTTGGAGTCCAAAATCTGTTACGCAAATTTTTTAAGATTTCTGAAATATCAAGCATTCATTTTGCTGAATATCAACAATTTTAAGGTTTAATAAGTATTGTTTTGCTGTACAGGCCACGCCACGCCTCGGCTTGGCGATTGCAGCAAATTTCTCATACAAAAAATGTAAAAAACTTGGGGTAAAATTACGGCATTCGATATCGAACGAAGTTTGAATACAAGTTCAAAAAATTTTGTGTGGGATTTCGTTCGATATCGAACACTGTAATTTTGCCCCGTGATTGCCCTCATCCATAATAAAGTAGTTAAAACAAAAGCAATATAAACAGGCCTGTTCTGTAAATCACGAGATCTCAAATCACGTGTTTTCTAAAAAATAAAAGCAATTCTTTTAGTGCTTTGTAAATCGTACGATTCATGACATTCGAAGCTCGAATAAAGCATTCCACTGAGAACACGAAAAACGTAAAAAACAGCAATAATAAAAATGTATCTTTGGAAACCACGTGGTTTAAAATCACCGTGATTTCAGAACAGGCCTCAAAATTAAATAAAAAAAGGAAAGAGCCGTAATAAAAATTCAATGGCGACCGACAGCTAAGCAAAAAACTCATCACCAATGTTATAATCACCCCTATTCTGCATTTCGATGACGTTGCCGCATTCAGCAACGCAAAAATCAAAAATAGGTATTCCAACAAAAAACTGAATCGAAAGAAAAAGAAGCCAGGAGGCAAATTACGGCATTCGATAGCGAACTAAATTTCAATACAAATTCAAAAAATTTTGTATGGGATTTCGTTCGATATCGAATGCCGTAATTCGCCCTCAAGATGTTTTGCTATGAAACGTATGAAATATTAACAGAAAAAGAGCAATTTTATAAATTTAATACAAAAAAAAAGAGATAAATAAAATTAAAAAAATAACAAAATGAAAAACGTAGCTACGATCGTAATACAGAGCACATACCCTGCAGACAACGCAACTAGTCCATACACGCATGTAAAGGAATAGGACTACTCCAAAAGTAACCCAAATATATGTAGAAAACACAGCCCTAGTGCTGGACCATATGACATAGTCCATGACGACATTACATAGGACCATGTTGTAACTAGTCCAATATTATCTGCAGAGAACAATCGTAAAAAAACGGAAAATAGAATACTAAAGTTGCCAAACGAAGAAAATTTCGACTCGAAACATAGAAAAGGGCAGATTATAAAATTATTATGGCGTTTTCTTTTCTAAAAAAAGTGTGAAATTGATTGCCCTTTTTATTGAAAATTTTCAGTATAATGATTTTTTGAAATAGCGAGTCTATTAGAAATTATTGTATCATCACGTATGAGAGATAATTTTTGTCTATCTCAGGGTTTACACGATCGAGTTTTATCCTATCAAGTTTCAATATACTCACACTTTTTTACTAACCCTCATACTTTAAAACTTGATACGAACTTGCTTTTGAAATTCTCTCTTTCCATCGAGTGTTTCAATTTACTGTCAAGAAAACATTATTTGTTTTGTTTTTTACAAATTCAAAACAAGTGATGAAAATCAAATAATCAAATATGTTTGTGAATGAAATAAATTACTCTTATTCCAGTTGTCACGTCAATACAATATAAAAAATTGGGGCTTTTCTACTCGCTCTCCAGAACAAGTTTGTGCTACTGATAGTCTATTTCTGTCCTCTAGGGTCTGGAAAATAGCATGAGCCTGTTAATACTAGTCAGTTGTTTCTTACAACGGGTAGAAAAGGCCCAATGGTTTGGTATTGTATTGACGTGACAGCGATGTTGACAACTAGAATAAGGGTGGTGAATAAGTCCAATCATGTTGTGTGATGCAACAATTTGAAGCTGTTTCCTTGACCATGACATCTAGAAAAATGAAATTGCTTTAAAATTGCGTGCACCCCACGTCACAGCTATAAATTTAAAAGAATTTTGATAAATAGTGCGTGTGAAGAAATTGAATGAAAAACTTTAACTTGAGTGGCTGCAGGGTAAGAAAAATTTGAATGGCAATTTTTTTTTATAAAAGGTAAAAAAAAATTATTTTTTTTAGAAAAGAAAACGACATAAAAAATGAAAAATAAAGGAAATCTGTTTTATTTCATTCTACATAAGTATAACAGAAATTGTTCCATTTCATGCTTTATTGTAAATACACTGCCATTATTTACTTTTTCTTGTCTCAGTTTAGCGGCGAAACGATAACTAAAAAGATTGCGGCGCAGGCTTCTGAACTGGCTTTAAGCCAATTGAATTGTTTCTCTGAGCTGTAAGAAAACAAATTTGGTGAACATAAACACTGTTGTTAGTTACTCAATACACAGCATACAGCACCTAAGCAGCACAAATAGCAAATTTTGAAGAATTTTGCGGCATATGCCGCACAAATCAAAATTTTTCACAATTCAATTCAAAATAATATTAAGGTTTAACTACATTCATGAAACTTGTACGAAAATATACATTTCTGTTCAGAACAGAAGCGCCCAAAAGCAGTCGTGAAACTCCGAAAAATTCTATCAGATATAATTTGATAAAAACTTGATGTAGATCTTCTCTATCGTATTTTTTTCATTCCGAAACTTTTTGGCATATGCGTCAAACCAAAATAATGTGCTGACGGATATGTCAAATACTTAAATAAAACCATAAGAGATTACGGTTTTATATAGAATTTATTGTTTAAAAAATTTTTGGTCTAAACTACATACAAATTTAAATGGAAATTCCAAGTAGAGCTGTTTCAATTTACGATTTTCGAAATTGTCATCAGTTTGTGTATTTTATACATTTACTGCCTGGCCCACGATGTCGAATGATATCGTTCTTTTAGAGAAATTACCTTTAAAAGAAAAACAATTTCTAAAATTTTGTTATTTTAAATGTAATTTCGCAAAAGAACGATATCGTTCGACATCGTGGTACAGGCAGTTACATTCAAAGAATTATAGGTTTCCTATTATTTGTCTTTTATTATTTGTTTGTTATTTTGTTATATTGTTAAATAAAATTTAAAGTTTACCAATTTGTATCTGTATTAACAGAAGTTGTAACAAAATCCTTCGGATGTGTTTTTTTTTACATCTGACTTGTCACCTAAATGAATCATATGTAATTCTGCATGTTTGTCAAAATTATTAATTTACAGAAGATTTATCATATTAGCTCACAAACGTTCATGTACAATTACGTCTGACATTCATCAGGTTTATTTGCAACAGCTGATCTGAGCGTAGATTTTATTGGAATTTTTCGTTAACAGTGATTGTTTGTGAAATGTATTTAAAAGGTAACAAAATTGTAGTATGCAGTATTATTTCCATAATAATTAAAATTAAAGTAAAAGCAAATCACAATAAAAACAGCTGATGTCAAAAGGTTTGTCAGATCAGGATAAAACATGCACTAATTGAAATTTTGTCAAATGACTGCACATGAGTTTTGCAGCGACATGTACGTACATACTTTTTTTACATTGTGAAATTTGACAAGTCAGATGTAAAAAACATGTCGCCTACGGGTGACATTAATAAAGCACACAATGCAAAACCCCTTTTTGTTGGGTTCAATAATTGCACCTCTTATTAGCAACTACAACAAAGACTTTATTCAAAATTTCTGTTTAATTGTTTGAAAAACAAAACATCAGAAGTGGTCTTTTGTTGAATTTAAATATTAAATTTCAACCAAAAATCTCTTCATTTTGCATTTAACAGTTGTTTTCATGGGGAAAGCGAAAAAAATTTATTACTTGTTTATAAATTTGTTGCACTTTTGCCAGGCAATACTTGGAATTTTTTAATATACAATCAAATCCCTTTGGCAGAGAATGATTGTTGTGGCTTTGAGGACTTAAACGCTAATATCTCGTCTTAAGTAACTATCTCTTTTTTGGGGGGGAGGGGTGTTTTTGCTTAATATTTTGATTTATAACTATTAATTTAATTTAATATACATTATAATGTACTATATAAGTATTTATTTTTTATATGTTAATATATATATAAACTATATTTATAATTTATTTATTATTTATATATGTATATAATATTATTTAACTTATATTCTTTTTGTGTTCTTCTCATTTGTGTTAATTATGTTATTTATGATATAATTTTTAGTATATATTTTTTTTTTTTTTTTGGGGAGTTTTCTTTTAAATTTGCAAGGACCTAAAAATTTATAAATATAACAAACAATTTCTTTTTATATTAATATTATGTATATGGCCCTTTCAATTTTGAGAAAAATATTTTATTTAATCTCATTTTAAATTACTAAACTGGCGGTGATGACGTTAAAAAAAAAGAGTATAAACAAGAAACGTCCTTACATTGTCTACTTAACGATTGGCATCTTTTGATATTCTATCGTATTTTTCTTTTTTTTTAATACAAAATTAATTGAATGCACAAATGTGAAACATAAAGTATCAATTAATTAAGTGCTGACATTTTCGGACACGCGAAAATAGAAAAAATTAGATGATTTAAAAACTATTTGAAATTATTTTTTATTCCATAAAAAATATATATTAGAATGGCAAGCAAAATAAAGGGTTTTATATGTTTAGTGAAATAATTGAAATAGATCCTAAATCAAACTGCTCTCAATATATTAGAAATTATTTGCTCCCAAATCTTTTGAAATTTTTCTTATAAAGTTAAAAAAATATCTCAATAAAGCGAGTTTACATACTTTGCAAAAAAAAGTACTAACATGATTTTCTCTATGGTCAATATAGTACAACGAATATTTAGGAAGATTTTCATGAACAACAACGTGTTTGAAAATCTATTTTTTCGGGATATCAAAAAAAAACTCATAAAAGCAGTTAAATTAATACGAGTGGTTCTTATATCCACAACGAATAACTTTTTAATATTAATAAAAACGAAAAATGGTTTACATATGTATGTTCCAATATAGAACTTATTACATATGTAGGTGCTCGCTCATGCGCTTAAAATAATTCAGAATCAAGCACACGTGGTGACATACTTCGTTCATGCTGGAAACTGTCTATACACCAGAGTGGGAAAACAAACAAAACTTTTCCGCAAACGTTTCCTATGAAAACACAAACTTTTAAAATTTTTTCAATCGTTTTGTACATGAGCAAAACCAAAACAAATATGTACCTTTTATATGACAAAGAGCGCAAACAAAACTATTGGCTTTTCACTCATCTGATTGCTTTAATATCCCTTTACATTCTTACAATTGAGAACAAAACAAATGCTCAAACGTATTTTTTGAGCGTTTCATTTCGTTCGTCATTGTATAATGAGCAAATCAATCAGCAAACGTTTGCAAACATTTCTTCTTAAAACTTTTTAATTTGTCTCCCATTATTTTCCTTTTTAGCTGCGTACGTTTAAATTAATGTACATTTAGTGCTCACAAACAAAAACAGTACAAAACTAAATGGGACAATCGTTCTCATTGTTTTTGTTTTTGGAAAGAACAAAACAAAACGAAAGCAAACGTTTCGTTTTGTTTATTTTCCTACTCTGCTATACACTTGAATAATTAATTATACAAGTTACCTTGTTTTAAGGAATAATACAGGTGGTGGCGAACCTGCAACAACACTGCTTTTAGGTTCGAAGCTGTCAAAAAGTACAAAAGAAAAATGGCAGTTGCATTTTCTGTTCTATAAAGAATTTTGTTTCTTTTCCTTTTCTTATTTGCATTTGAAGCAAGTGATAAAGAGTGCTTTTTTAGCAGTGTGGGTGTGCGTTAGTAATACATAATCAAATTTTGACAGACTCGAACACAAAAAAAAGTCCGTTAACGCTTCGACACAACCTGTATTATTCTACCATGCATGTAGCTAAAAAGCGATTGAAATTAAACTAGTTGGCATGACCAACTCAATATCGACCGACGTTGTTATTCATGAAAGTTTCACAATTTTACATTAACACTAAAAAAAATCATACTTTTAAGTTATGACGGTGTTTTAGTAAGTATCCAAAATATCATTCTGGGAGTTCATAAAACAAACCGCATATTTTTAATAACTTTTATACACATACGTACATTTGTATATGAAAAATCTACCTCATTAGAATAAGGTTAGGTTAGGTTGCACAGGCTGCCGATTGCAAGCAACCGGCCCACTTGGGTCCAGAAAAATAGGTCCCTTTGTAATTAGAATAAGGAGTAATTAAAAATGAAATTTTTAAATGAAAATCACAGAATAAAAGGATCACGATTAAAAAAAATTTTGAAAATTGTCTTTGAAAAATAAAAGGTTTAGTGTATTCATAGTATCCCACACGGATTGGTTTGGCAGCACTTTCTCCGAATTAAGGAAATCTTAATTTCTTCTTTCGACAGCTAGCTAATACTCTATTCCATGCCTGGCAATTATTTAAATATAATATAAACAATTTCGAATAAAACGAATACAATACGTTTTCACGAACGAATGATTGAAATTGGATTTGAATTTCGCTTCCAATCGAATTCCGTAACGGATTCAATGAACAGCCTGTTTATCGTAAATCACATAAAATTTTTCCATTAACCACTTTCCGCTTGCAGCACTTAATAAAGTTTACTTCAAAAACATTTGCAAATAACTCTCAATAAATCAAAAAAAATCAAAATTATTTACAATAGCGGTATTCAGTGTTTGGTACAAATGCTCTTGCAAAAGTGCAAATGCAAAATATCGTAGCTGTTTTGTAAAATCCAACAACAAAATACACAGAGTTGCCGTTAAATTACGCAAAACAGCTACGATATTTTACATTTGCACTTTTGCAAGAGCATTTACACCAAACACTGAATTTCGCCAATAAAAACGTGCATTTTTTTTTCATTTCTGTCTCTCTGTATGAAATTATTATATTGAACCTAAAAGTATACTATCAGCCCAATTATGAATAAAAAATTCCCCAGGAGATTTCTCCCTTTTACCAAAACGGGGCTGTTCACATATAATAAGCGAACAATTAGTATGTGAACATATATGTGAACAGCTCCTTTTTGGGAAAAGGGAGAAATCTCCCGGGGAATGTTTATTCATAATTTGGCTGTATATATTTTAATATGAAATAAGTTCATATTCAAATAAAAAAACAAAGTAATGAAAGAAAGACATCATGTCTGCTTTTGTTTTAACAACGTATGTATGTGTGTAGATTGAGAAAGGACATAGAAGAAAAAAATTAATGTGGCCCTTATTATGAGTTGCTTTTGATGTTCGATATTCGCTGGCTATCGAATATTTAATTCGTATTATGAGCTGATAGCACTATTAAAAATTTCGTTGCACAACGAATTTTCAATCGAGCACCAATTTTGCTTTCGATGCTGTATGGCAGTTTGTGGAAGGCAAGCCTGACCGCACTTAAGAAATAATAACAATGACGCGAGAGCTGTTCTTCAGCGCAGAGCTGCTTAACGACTGTTAATTCTTAATTATATTTTCTCTTTTACAAATTTGTAAGCACAATATTTATTTATAGTTCCAGCTGATAAATTTGTACTATTGTGCACAATCCAATTGCGAGTGAAATTCACAATAGTGCTATTTTTATCGAATGTGCGCCACATAATACGAAATAAAAATTCGTTCGTTCGAAAATCGAAAGTTACTCACAATAGGCACTTGTATAATTTTTTATCTTTCGAAGAATCTTTAAGCAACTAAATTGAATATTGTAAGAAAAATTGGAAATACAAAATATATGGCTGTCGTATGTAATTATATTCAGCTTAAAAAAATCTAATCAGAAAAGAGAGCATAGATAGATACCAAAAAAAATTAACTTACGAGTTGCTATAAAATAATTATCAAATTCTATATAATACAATTACAAAAAAAAATACGAAATGAAAATATTTATATGAATTAAAATATAAAATAATAAAAAACGAAATGATGGCATGCACATGTATGGAGGATGGATCAACTTTTTCTCAATTGGTAAAATACAATACACACAAAAAAGAAACAAAAAAAAACTAAAATAAAAAGTAAACAAAATATAGAACAGAAAATAGGTATGAAAATAAAAAATAGATGGATAGATAGATAGATAGATTACAATTAAAATCTTACTCAAATCACTTGATATATAATATTTACAATTATTGTGTGATGACATACGCCAATCAATGGAGGATGATAAAATGTACGAAATGAATATCCAGCGTAACACAGCAGCAGCAACAATATTTAACTATAGTGGGGGAACGACAAAGAAGGCAACAACTTTGTTTGCCTACAATTGATGCTGATGATGAATATGATGTGGATGTGGGGGGAGTTGTTGTGATAGTGTACTCGACATAGATCCAGACTGTGCACTGGGATGACGCCGTCGAAACAGGCTCAGATTGTTCAACACATGCTGTTCCAAATCAATTCCAGAGTTCTGAAGTTGAGGTGGTTGTTGCAGGTGCTGCTGCGGCTGTTGATGCTGGTTAGCCTGATGAGCCACGCCGACGATATCTGTTGGCAGATGGGAAGTGGGCGGATCGTTATGGCTGCTTGGCGCCTGCTATTGTGCATGTGGTGCTTGGTTGTGGGGTTGTAGGTGTGGCGGCAGTTGAACACCTGGCTGTTGGTTTTGCAGTGGTGGTTGTCCGCTTTGAGATGTCGGTGGTAATTGTGGAGGTTGGCCGTACACTCCCGGTGGAGGTTGTGGTAACATATGGTGTTGTGCTGCAAGTTTTGGGCCATCTTCTGCTTTCTCTTCCTCTCTTCTCTTGAGACATGCGGCCTTGGGATTCAAATTTCTTTCTCTCACCTGCTGTTCAAGCGTCATTATCACTTCTACGGCCATATTAAGAATGCCCAATTTTGTTTGTGGCTTATCCGATTTAAGGTGTGTCATGCACATTCGTCCAAGTTCTTTAAGGGCTTCATTTATATCTCGAATACGAATGCGTTCGCGTGCATTATTTGCCTGACGTCTTTCTTTTTCGCGCATTGCCTTAACCGCTGGTTCAGCATCGTCGTCATCATCTGCAGAAGAACAATATCGGCGAGGACGCTTCGATCCCTTGCCTGATGATGGCCCTTGACCGAGTTGAGAGCTTTCCATGGAACTGCTGGGCTTTGTGTCGGTGGCATCAATCATGCTGTTTAATGTTGACGTTGAAGGACCGTTACCAGGAATACTTCCCGCGCCAATACCGCCACCGCTGCTAATTGCAGAAGCTGCACTCGCGTTGGTATCTTTTCTTTTCTTTCCTTTTGTTGGCCCCGTAGTTGTAGTCGATGTTGTACCAGATAATGCAGTTGAAGTACGTTCCATTTTTATTTGACCGGCAAGACTACCCACAACGCCTCCCACATTTTGCACTGACGACGGACCCGCCGACATTACGTCGTGTGTTGTGTTGAGCACTGATGGGCCTGCACCGGTCGTCACCATACCGTGTGCGGACGGGGAGTTTGGCACAAAGGAGGAGAGTCCATCAATGTTGTCCATGGCAGAGAGTGCTGCACCTACGCCGCCCAGCAGCTCGGGTTCACAATGGTTGCGAAGTACATTGAGAGCATCGTCGAGACGCTCTTCCATACGGGCCCCCTGAAATACCGCCGCCATTGAGTGAAGACCTGTTGGCACCATTTCTGGTGCATAGCTTCCGCTACCACCACCAGTTACAGAACCACTGTTGCTGCTGGGCCCAGCTCCATTTAGAACAGTATGGCCCCAACCAGAACTGGATGGGCCGGGACCACCTTTGTCAACTAACATGGAGGGGCCAACAAGACCACTTTGCGTGAGTGGCGGTGGAGAATTCACAGGAGTCGAGGGATTTGAACTAAAACTGCTTATGGACTGGTCAGCTGCAGATGATGACATGTACATATGCTGACGCAAAGCACTATTCGGTCCACTAGGCCCGGGAATTCCAACAACGGCTGATGTGTTTGTTGCTTTAGAACCAATATTTACATTTACACCTCCTGGAACGTTAACGCCTCCAACGCCAAACCCATCATTCTGTATAGCAGGACTGTGCTGAGAGGCGTGGTGGCTTGCCAAAGGATGGTGGCTAGGATGACCTTGACCAGAGTTGGACATCGAACCATGCACAGTGTTGTGCGATTGTGGAGGGTTGTAAAGTGCGGGTGAGTGAGCAGCAGGATTTGTGCCAATTTGTTGAATGCTGTTAGTGGGATTACCACGAAATGAACTCATTGGAGGGAGTGAAGTTGTTGCCGGACTATGCATGTTGACATGACTGGGATCCATTTGTAAACCCATACTCGCGTTAGGTCCCATATGATGCCCATCAGGATCGTGATGTGGTGGACCACCTAAATGATGGGGGCCCATGGGTCCATTATTTTGATAGGACGTTTGTGGGCCATATCCAACACTTCCGGGCACTGGCGAAGCATACCAACCACCACTGCTACTGGGACCACCACCATTACCAATACCCGTATCAAAATATTGATCTACTGGCGGGCCACCAGAAAAGCGTACTCCACTAGCCGCCGCGCCATCATGCATTGGATTGAAATCATCCCCGCCATACATACCATTTTCCATGCCACCCAGTCCGCCATATGGAGACTGATAGCCACCATTTCGTTCAGCTACACCACCTGTATTAGCACCACCACCACCAGTTGGTTGTTTGTTGGCTATTTTGTTAAAACAATTTTGAAATACTTCATACAAATGCATCGGCTCATCATCGCTAGTTGCCATTATGCCTCCAAATGTGCTTTATGTTATATATTTTTTTAATTGTATGGAATCAAAGCTTCTTCAATTTCCTCTGCAGCCTTTACTTGGGGCGCTACTCTATAATAAAAATTGGCTGCAAATAACAAATTAAAACTTTGCATTAATGTCTTTGTATAGTTTTGGTCTTTATAAATATAATAAGTATTTTAAACTCATAATTAAATAAAAGCAACAAAGAAGATAAAACTGATTTTTCACGTTGTTGACGCTTTTTATGTTTCTAAAAGAGATTTAGATATACCATGTATGATATGTATATATGGACATCACGCATCTAACAAATCATTTTGACTAAAATATATTTATTTATTTATTAGTAAAAAACCTCCAAGCCGTTGGGTATATACATATATGATTGATGGAGTTAGGAAAACTATTACATCTTGCCGCTAAAGTAGACTTTAGTCAAAGAACCTTTGGCAAAAGTGAGCGATAAACTGATCATTAAAAATTTTTATTATTACAATTTAAAGTGTGGTGGCCCCTGGACTAATGGGTGGTTGTGCTATACTATTAATCTGTCAGTCGCAGGTTTGATTCCTGCCTGAATGAATTACCTTCAATTTGAGATATGTTTCATTGTCGTCTTTTTTTGGTGTATCCAGTAATCAAAGATTCCAATAAATAATATGTTACATTTTTTGCAAATATGTATGTCACATATTAAAATTTTTTGGCAAGTATTTGATTATTTGATGGAACCATATTTAACTTCGCCTACTTCTTTATATTTAATCTTTTTAGAATTCCCATTATTATAATTCCTTTAGTATATCTTGTCCCACATTTTCCATTCATTGGTTAGATTGCGGCTCCTAAAAAAAAGTTTATTAATTTTGCTATGACTGTCATATTTTTTAACAGTGAAGAGAGAAAACTCTACTAACGGACGCAGACATTTTTCTAATTGTCTCTGTTTTCCAAGTGTTATTAGAATAAATTACTCTCTGCTAGACGGACTCTTCCATGACTGGATGCAGACACCGTCCATTTGCATTTAAGATGACGACAAAATAGTCGCATTAGCAGATAAATCCTGAGCTTTTGAAATTTAGTCTCCCGAAGACGAGCACTTACCGTTAATGGTCAAATCTTTTGTGACGGTAAGTGTCCACCTACGAAAGATTCCACTGTATTGAAATAATTACCAAAACAAAATGAAAAAATGCAGAATGAAATGACAACCGGGAATAATAATAACAATCAAAGTGCCAAATAAAATTACTTAAAGTTGTTGGGGGTAATAAAAGTAAAAAATCCCCAATGGAAGAATTCTAAAAGGAATTAAATAAATCCTGATGTAATAAGTCACAATGGCAATAAAATAAATTCGAGATTGTTAAAGGTCAAATAACCACAGATGGTGTGTAAATACCAAGCCATTGTAATTGATGCGAAGACGAGGTTTTTCAATTGAATTTGATATCTATTAACAAATTCTTGATTCTAGTGGAGATTTTTTTGCCGTGTGGGAAACCCAACAAGAATAAGTGGGATACAATTAAACAATGTAGGATAGCACCGCAAACAAAATGCTTTTTACTTTAAATTTTATCCACAAATGCGCTTTATTTTATGAACTATTTCGCCATCAAATGTACATTTTCGTGAAAATATAATATAGAGGTTTTTGAAAATAATTCGTCAATAGCGCTTATTTTTCGCTGCAAATAAGATGTATTTAGTTGCAGTGCTAACAGAATATTGTTGAAGGGTAGACGATTTAGAAGAATTCTACAGCCGTCATCCGAAGAGATCGAAGTCATTATTTTTTTTTATTTAGTAAAAACATATTTTTTAATTTATTTAAATTTTTTATAAAAATTTAATAGCAATATAAAGAAACTGAAGCTCCTCCTAAAAAAGGAAAAAAAGGGGCTCAGATATATTAATCCTTTCCGAGAATCCCTAAATTGGAAACGTTGGCAAGTTAACAGTAGGCGGTAACGTGAGCAGATAAGTGAACATAGTTAAGTAACATTTATAGCAATATTCTTTAGTAATTTTTCTTGAGACAATACAGTGGATCTTATATAAATAATCACCCTTATTCCAGTTGGCGACATCGACATCGACGTCACGTTAACACAATACAAAAAAATTGGAGCTCTCGCTCTCGAATACAATTTTGTTCTACTGACAGTCTATTTCCGTTCTCTAAAGTCTGGAAAATAACATGAGCTTGTAAATAGTAGTCCGTTGCTTCCGAAAACAGGTAGACAAGCCTCAATTTGTTGGTATTGTGTTGACGTGACGTCGTTGTCGCCAACTGGAATAAGGGTGAATATTTAAGAACGATTATTAGGAAATTTTTAGTTACACGACAATACAGTAGGACCTAGATAAGTAATATTTAAAAAATACTGTTTTAGTGTGTATTTAGTAACTACAATATTAAATCAGTTGTGAACACCCGCTTAGACATCTGCAAGTCACAAAAGTAGTCATAAGTGTAATAACTAAAAAAATAATTTGTGTCTATCTCAAGTGTCCCACAATCTCAACATTGTAGACACCTACACATTATTTGAAAAAACAAAAATTAAGAGAGTTAGTCAAGATATTTCGTGATTAAATGATAATTGCATTTGCAGAATCACGCAGGACATATTTTTAAATACCACTCACGCACTCGGGCGTAATTTTTTATATTCTTTATATTTAATGTAAAGAAACCGTAATTAATAATTAGAGAGGTATTTATGTGAAATAAAATATTGATTGAAGTATAATCATTCGTAAATATTGTTAACAACCACAAGGTCATGCAAGTTTACATAGCAATTAAAATTGTATGGGTAATAACGACCCAACGCCGAGTTAAAAGAAAAAACATTTTAATTTTAGCATTTTATAAAATTTATTAAGCTCTTTCTTTATTTTAAACTTGAGTTAGCTAGAATTTTTTTTAATCCGGCCAATCTGATGATGAGTTGCCAGGCGGGATTGCTTCACTTGGAATGCAATTTGCATTTGTGTCCTAAAATTTTATCAGTTTCTGAAATTGAGATGACATGTTTCCTGAAGAATCAAAATTGTGATCTACATATGCATACATGTCTGCATTAAATAATGTAAACATTTTAATACAACTTTTAACAAATACATATGTACATACGCATATATGTTGGTATATCAAATAATTCTTGTACGAAATGTTTATATTTTTGGGTTATTCAGTAATTTTACAATTTGTTTTTAGCCATTCTGATTGACAGTGAAAGGGTCGAATGTAAAAAAAAAAATAATAAAACATTTTGCGTTTCCCATTTTTGCTCCCTCTATTTTATTTCATGACAATAACAACAGCAACGCAGCATCAATTGCGACAACAATACAAGTAGGGCCAACAAAGAATGCAATTAAAAATTAACAACAGCAACAAAGCGTTTAATTGAATAACTACACAAAATCTAATATTCGTGAAAAGATAATATTGTAGCAATATGAAAATGTTGTTAACAAAAGAAAAACCAGTAGAACCAGATATGAAAGACAGGTAAAGAAAAAAAGCAGGAGCAACAACAAAAACTTGTTGCAAATAAAAAATTTTCAATTACTAATAAAAAAATATCTACCAGTAAGAAAAGCGAAAAGAAAACTAAATTATGAAATGTAAAACAAATATGTATTTTAAACCAATAAATTACATATATAATTAAAGATGTAAAATTAAAATATGTACATACATATTCTGATTTTATATATGTACATATGTATGCACATATGTAGATTAAGATACAAAAAAAGTAACAATACAAACACACATACACACTAATCATACGTATATACACAGATACAAACTCTTCTTAAAGGCACAATCGAACAAACCAACAAAAAACGGGAAAGGAATTGAAAAAAAAATAAAATATGAACTTACATTGAAGAGGGGAAGAGGTGCAGCAGCGCCCTCGTTTATTCAACTGCTCGTGTATGAAGTGCACTTCGCCTCCCTCAGCAAAAACACGTCAGGGTTTGTGGGCGATGTTCAGTAAAGAACAAGGAGGTGTAAGCCTGCCTTTTTCTTCTAAAATTATATTCTTCCTTTATTCAGCCGGACAGACTACGCAGCCAACGTCAATGTTTAAAATTATTTCTTAGTATATATTTAATCTAATAGTTATTTGATCTTCCATAAACAATTATTGTTAAAGCACAAATACTTTTTCCATATTACACATCACTATTAAAGATAATTTTATTCCTGATGGATTTTAATTTTTTTTTTGTTTTTTCTTTCCTTCTTCGTTTGAAGTGATGACGATCACGCACGACCAATTACTAGTTTTTTACAATGTCTTATTTATTATTTTCGTTTTTCTTTTAGTATTTGTTGCTTAAAGAGACTTTTTGTCTTCCTATGAAAAAAATTTGGCTAACAAGCGAAGCTTGCATTTTAGTTGGCTGACCACATTTAATATTTGGAAATTGTCAGCTTCTTCTATTTTTCACTTTTTCACAATTTAAATTTTTTACTTGAGATGGTTTGGCCAACCAGTCAGCCCAGCTCTGCTGCTTCTTGCTTTACACTCTCAACAAAATACACCACAAAAAAATACAACCAACGAACCCAAATCACTACTACTAACTACACACAATTCTGTTTGGGAAAAGTTTTTCTTTTAATTATAAAACACTTTTAAATGCATTATTACGTAATGCACAATATACACAAACATTTTCCACTATATTTTCTAAAGTTTTTTCATAAATTCATGAAAAAATGTATCATTAATTGTATAGATTTTAACAAAATTGTTGCAATGAAAATTCTCTTGTTTGGTGATGTTGTAAACTATTGACATAAAATGCACAAGAGAAAATGGCGGCGTACATGTTATCGTTCAGTTTATTCGAGTTCATTGTGTAAAATTCTTCGTTATATTTCGAATTGTTTTCGTCAAAATTTTGCTGCCAACATTTCAAGTGGAAAAAAGTTGGCAATTATGTTCCTTTTACACATATGGCAAGGCTAATTTGAACTAAGCAACTGTGATGGAGCTGTTTACAGTGGTGTTCAATTATAACCACTCGAGGCTCATTGCCTTCCTTAAAAAACCCAAAGGGCGAGAAATTGTAGAATTGTAATGAAAATAAAATAGATTCATATCGAATATAACTTTATTTGTTCTTGTACATATGAAAATAACTTTATGAAAAATAACATATATTCCCATTATTCATAAGCACGATTTCATGCATGTGTCTACCGCAACTGGCTTCGCAGTTACATATTTTCTAAAACTTTGTTTACGGTTTCTGGTTAGCCTTAAAGGTGTTCATTGTTTCTGGATTATTCCCATAGCACGGCACCACACAAAATATGTCTAAAGGAATAAATCACAGGTCCTAGGTAGTAATTTTACATTGACAATGGGAGTGCTAACTCTATTTATCGATGATTTTTATTTATTTAGTGATCTAATACAAAGCCTTTTGGGCTGATTTATCAGCCAAATTTTATACCCGATTATAAGATTACAATATTTCTTGACGTTGTTTTAACGCCATTTTGGATCGCGCAAATGTGCTGTTGACTGGCATTCGATATAGCAGACAAAAAATCCATTAGTGATAATATATAATCTTCTTTCTTTAAATGATAAATTTATGAAAAATAATTATTTATTTTATACTATATTACATGTATTATTTTATTTGAGAAATTAAAATATGTTTCAAAACGATGTTGAGTGTAAAAGTTGTAGTATTTGTGCACTAGATTGTACCAAAATCTGTACATATGTACCATAAATACCAACAGTGATTAAATACACTTTTATTTTTGCTCTCTTCGTTCACGTTTTTTCTTAGTTTAAAAATAAATTGGATCGAAATGTCTTTAAAATTATTAAAACAAAGTGTTGACATAGTCG
The DNA here is from genome assembly GCA_956483585.1 of Gymnocheta viridis. Taxonomy (NCBI): domain Eukaryota; kingdom Metazoa; phylum Arthropoda; class Insecta; order Diptera; family Tachinidae; genus Gymnocheta; species Gymnocheta viridis. The sequence continues at coordinate 6,861,041 of OY101444.1, forward strand.
AGGAAGATCTTAAGCAATCAAAATCCAAAAAAGGTTAAATCAAATTCCATTTCAATTTAATACACTTTGTTGTATATTATGGGTATAAAATGTTTTGCCTTTTGTAGATAAACAAACATCGAATAACAACAACAAAAACCATAAAACTTTAAACAATGCGATTGCGGAGGAACGTTTGTCGAAGAATAAGAAAAGGAGCATGCAAGATGTAAAGAATGAACTAAAGTCTTCCAATAAAAAAACAGAGGAAAATATCAAACGTCTTTTGGCTTTGTCAATGAACACTATTAAAGTGAAGGACGCAGAAAAAGTAAGACTTTCTTTTATAATTTATAAATGCATTGTGTTCCTTTAGTTGACAACTATTTCACAGATTGTCCAAAGAGCTCACAAAGGACGTTATGTTGGGAAAATTGTGCCTGAAGTTAAGCAAGAGTCTATATTTTCAGACGAAGACTTTCGTAAATTTGAGGAAGAATATTTTAATTAATATATTTGTAATCAGTAAAGATTCCGCATGTAGATGTGGCGTCGTGCGACAAGAGGGATCTTGGCGAGGGTCAAATTTGTGTTTTTGATAATAGCGTATGTGTGTGTAGTGTATATCTAACTAGGAGTAGTAAAAACTAAATTAATATTTAACACTTGAAATATATTTTTAACTCTGGTAGAATAACGAATTCAAAAATGTTCAGAAAATAGTCCACTATTGTGAAACAAACAAAAAATTATATTGCAGCAGAACATACAGAAAGAAGCCAAGGAAGAAATGAAAATATACAACATACATATATATGTATGTTTGTTGATAATTATACTTATTTTGGTGCAAGACAGGAAGGTTCATTAAAATTGTAATACATACATACAACATTTAAATTAAAGAAGCAAATGTTAAATTATATTTATAATTTTTTTATTAACAATGTATATACACACAAACAGGTAATATTACAATAATAAAAATAACTTAAATATTAATGGCAAAAAGTTGAATAATTCAAATAAATTGAAAAAAATGGTTTCAGTCATTTTTGGCTATTAAAAATTATTTTTGCTGGAAGAAAAGAAATATAATTAAAAATAGTCTAAGAAAAAGGAAATAAAAAAGATCAGCAATGATTTTTATGAAATTTATTTATAATATCTTAAATACATACATTTGTTTATTTGATTATTTGCATCAACTTCTTATGCACCATATACTTTTGATTTGACTTTTGCCTTTTATGTAAATCTCGCACACGAAAATATATGCGGCATTTGAAAAACATTTTTTTTGCCTCATCCGGCAGGTTAACATTTATACTCAGAGCTAGGAGCCGCTGTTCCAGATTCGAGCTATGCGAAATCTCCTTGCCATTTACATTATAAAAAATTGATTCTAACTTTCTTAATTCGGCCAGAAAAGTTGCGTTTGGCTTTTTAAAAGAACCATTCGACACTTGATCGACCCATGAAAACGAAGTTTCATGACATTCGTATTCTTCGAGATGAAGTTTTTTAATTATGTATCCAGCTACATACTCCAACGCATCCTCTCCAAGAATATCAATGTCACAGAAGTTCTCATCAATTCGATTAAGTTCAACAACTTCTGCGTCTTCGTTGATCTCTGTAAACAGCTCTTCATCGATATCTTGTGTATTAAATTCTTTTGAGTGTGACATTTGTAGTGCGTTTGGTATTTCTCTGCTTGTAGATAAAATATTCAGGCATTCGGCTGTATTCTCTTCCATATTGTTTCCTCGGCCGTTAAGATACCCTGTATTTCTGGCTGAAAATAAATTATACACAAATAAAATTATACTGCAATTAAAAATTTAATTAATATTAACTTACCGAGGATATAATTTCGGCGTAATGCGTCGACAGCCGCATTTGCCTGATGTAGTTTGCACTTTAAATCTATATTTTCGACTTCTAGGGTGCGAATTCTTTGAAGAAGTTGCTTTCCATCCATTGAAAAAGTTGAAGACCTGAAATTTTTCGAAAAAATTAATTCTAAAAACAGCCGAAAGCCTGTATTTATACACCACACTTGTGCGAAAACACTAACATATGCCTTTTAATATTTGATGCTTATAGGCACGTATTCATAAAAAATAATTTCTATTTGAAATGTATTTTAAGTCAAATTTTCCTTAAAATAGATTTCAAACCCGTTATTTTTTTATGAATACGACAGATAGTATTTATTTAACAGACCTCAAAGTACTTACTCTGTTTGTTTTAATTCTTCCTTGTGGAATTGTTCAATATCTTGCTCTGTTTCTTCAAGTTTTACGCAGCTCAAAGAGGGAGAAGGCTCATCCAAAGGGCAACTTTTAACTTTAATTGCAACTCTTGTAGTAATTAAATCTTCGAAACTAAAATATATGTACATACATATATATGTATGTATATATGTAAGTAACTATGCATGTATGATATGTGAGCGTATACTTACTCAATGGCTTGTGTGGAAATATGAGGTTCCTGAAACTGCGAAACGAACGGCTCAGCATTTGGCAAAAGAAATGATTTCCCTCCAACATTTATGATGCTAGAAGGTAAAAAGTGTTCCGAACATATTAAGGCGCTTGGCTTGAAGTTTATTCTACAAATCTCGCTCCATTTCTTTTTTTCATTGGCACTTTTGGGTAAGCGAAACAATTGTCCTTTTCCCTTTGCAAACTTCTTTTTGCACAATGAACACCAACGCATTTTTCACTTTTTTAATTTAATAAATTATTTAAACTTGTTTTATAATTTTTCAGACATACACTAAATTATTTACATATATTTTCCTTTCCGAATTTGTAAACAGATTTATGTAAATATAATATGCATAATAATATATGTGCAAACATATGTATAATGAAATCAGCTGCCAATAAATATGCTATTGACTTATGGAGAGTTGGGATATGTAGTATGTATGTATGTACTTATACTATTTATTCAAGTAAGTTTGCTTCTATAGTAACACAACACAAGAATGTGTGATTCTTTTGTTATTTCTCCTGAATTGTCAATTTAAACGCCAATCGAATTATTTCAATAATTTTTGCACTTTTCTTTTTTTCATTTATTTCTCATTATGCATCACAAAGCATAGATTCTATTATACATACAGCCAAAGTATACATATGTATGTAATTATCCAAGTACGCAGTTTCAACATCACCAAAAACAACATTCAATTTGTTTTTGCTATTTTCACCATTCTTGTCGAAAACAGCTGGCAGCAACACAAAGAAGCATTAAATATGTACATATCGCTCATTTACTGCAAAAGATTCATAAGTCAAAAAATGTGATTTCTGAGGTAAGTATGCAGAATTATTCCCCGTATCGTTATTCATCTTGTTTAAAAAATTCATACAAATATCTTATTTACTCACCTCTGATATGTACTTATGTAAATCAAAAACTTTAAGCTCGTTTTCTGAAGAACGAGTTTTTTTTAGTTATGACGTTGTTGTAGTAAATAAGCGATATATGTATGTACATACTTAATATTGTGTATACAGTGGCTCAAATTGAAACTGAGCAAGTTGCATGGTATAATAATCCAGGTAGTGTCGAAGCTACAACAACATAAAAATCGCAAAAGAAAAATGGTTTCATTTTCTGTTCTATAAAAAATTTTGTTTATTTTGCTTTTCTTATTTGTATTTGAAACATATGTTAAAGTGTGCTTTTTTAGTAGTGTGTGTGTGTGTTAGTAATACATAATAAAATTTTTACAGACCCGAATCCCAAAAAAAGTCCGTTAACGCTTCGACACTACCTGTATTATTCTACCATGGTTCGAAGTTGTTAAAAAGCACAAAAGAAAAATGGCAAAAACTTGTATATTCACATGTGTGTTTGGTCACATTTTTTGTTCTACAAAGAATTTTGTTTTTTTCCTTTTCTTTTTAGTACATAATATAATTTTGACAGCTGCGAACAAAAAAAAGTCCGTTAACGCTTCGCTTCAACCTGTATTATTCTACCATGGATAGTTTTTAATGTATCGCTCCTTTATTGCAGCGTAGTCATATCTAAAAAAAACCCCCCGTTCGTCAGAAAATGAGTTTAAAGTTTTTAGTATACACACACGTTAATAGAAAAATAAAAAAGTATTCTCCCCTCAAGAGGTAAATAAACAAGATATTTCCATACATTTTTTGCACAAAATGAAGAGCGGTGCGAAGAATATTTTTGCATTCTTAACTCAAAAACGCTTGCGTCGGCATTGGGAAATACTAGTTATTGTTATTATATGAAATGCAATTTAACAATTGTTTATCGGTGAACTACTGTGCAGTAGTTGCAACAACATTTTCATTCCTTCCCAGGGATGCAAAAGTTGGTACATTTGGACTTTTTTTTAGCACTATATGAAAGTAAAAAGTACAATAGCACTATTTCATAATTTTCCTAATTTTATTTCATTACACGAAAGTATTTTAAATCATTATCCCATTTTTATATGGCACCTGCATGTTAACCATTCGTTATGAATTGTTTTATATCCAAAGCGGAATTATACAGATGGTGGCGATTCCACAACAGTTACAACATTACAATAACAACTGACATCTCAGCCCCTACATTAACATGCACAAATTTGGACATGTGCTGCAAATGTGGAAAGGATATTTTCGTTTAAAAATTTAATAAAAACAAAAGAGAGGAACAGGTTGTTTGTTTCGACTGTCTCTATCTAATCCAAACAAAGGAATAGCTGAAGTCATCTAATTCGTGCTGCTAAATTTAGAAACGACTGAGAGTTTGTTAGTAAGAAGTATATCATAAAGTATAATTTTATATTCAGATCTCAATAACTCTTTTGTGTACCTTTTGGAATTAATTAATTAATTAATTAACTGTTAACTTTGTCTACATAATATATACATACATGAGTACTATGTACAAATGAATTTCAATGATATATGTACAAATGGATTATTATGTACGTTTTTAGTTACTTGTTAATAAAAATATTTATAAAATAAAAAGCACAATCGAACTGAAAAAAGTACACTTTTTCTTAAAACTTAGTACAATTTGAAAATTACATTTTGCATCCCTGTTCCTTCCATTCAAATTTGTTTGTTGAGAGAGACCCGTTCAATTGTAGAGATTCTCTGTTTATATTTTAAATAAATATAAACAAAACCGGCTAATTTGATGATGACAATATGAGTGAAAGTAGTATTCACGTGGTCTCCAAAACATTCGCAGCAGTCATGCGTACTACACAAGTGCTACAAACGCCAACCACCACCTTAAAAATAAAGAAATTAGAACTCTGACTTTTTAAATAGAATCCATAGGTCGGTCAGTCAATCGAAGTAACTAAGAACTCGCTGGTGTTTAACATTTCGGTCGATGGTAAATTATCACGGATGTGCATAAAGAACAACAATTTCACAAATTATTTGTCTTAATAAATAATTTTCTTTTACAAATTGCTTGCAATAAAATTGTCATAAAAAAGTTAGTAAAATATGGGTAAAAATAAACGACTGATTGAAATTTTTTACAAACAAAATATCTACTGCAGAATTATGTGTGAAGAAAAAGAGGGTGGCTTATGGGTGGTGGTAGACTTTCCAAAAGTGTGTGTTTGTTTGTTTGACGAAGTAGATTTAAGTAAAAATTTATCGATTTTTTCAACAATTTATTCCCAACAATATTAAACGTTATATTTTATTGTTCTTTAATTTTTGAATCCAACAACAAACAAATATTATTGAAAGTGAATGCTAAATAATCACAAAATACAGAATCTATGAATATCGAACGAATTCTTTATTAAAATGTGAAAAACGTAATTGGAACTTGTTAAAAAATAAATGTCATCGAAAGTGTAAAAATAAAATAACACTGCACTCGTTTTATTTAATCTAAATATGTCAAGTGTTCATCAATGCGATTGATGTATAAAAACTAATAAATTATTAAGGTTCGCTTAATTGGCTCAATTAAAATTAATACGTGCAGGCATTAATTTCTTTTTTATAATAAAAATATACGAGTGAGTACGCATGCGTAAAAAAAGCAAAATTTTGTTAATAAATCTTCGTAGGTTTTTATGGCAAGAAGAAAAAAAATCAATGTACGAATCCTTGCAAAATTGTAACATCGTTCAAGGATAATAGAAGTATAAAATTTTATTAAAGAAAAATATACATACTCGTATTTGTATGTATTTAAAACAAAAAGATTCTATAAAAAACCTCAAGCAACAGAACAAAAAGAATTGCTTTTTCAAAAGTTCAGAAACAGCAAAAGCACAATAAAAGTTATTCAGTAAAATTCAAGAGGTGCTTTGATAATAAAAAAACAATAAAAATTTTTGATGTATCAAAAAGATAGATTTTAGTGAACATGAAAAATTTCAAAACAATGTAATGACTCATATTCGCATAAAGTCGAATCTCATATATAAATATCAATACTTATGATTTATAAAAATAAAAGAATTGTGAAACGAATATTATAATAACATAACAAAAACGATCACTTAGAAAAAATTTTAAAATATTTAAAATTAAATAAACTTTAATAAGAATAAATAGTTTATCGAAAGAATTAAATCCGTTTCGTTGTAGAAATCCGTGTTGTTGTACTTCTGCAGGGCGAGTCCAGTAACAATGACTAACAGTTTTATTATCATCCCACATTTTCAAAAATGTTTAAAGCTACAAGCATCTGCATCAGATGTATGACGACATATTTAAATATTTATGGCCTTATTCATAAACGGTTAATAAAGTTATAGTTGGGTTGTTGTACGATTTTTACATATGGACAGGGCTGGGCAGTATTTGAAATACATGGTATTTGAAATATGTATTTAAAATACAAATACGTATATTGTATTTGTATTTGAAATATGTATTTTGTATTTTAAATACATGCAATAAATAGAAGTAGTTTGTATTTTGTATTTTCAGCAGTTGGTAAGTGTACTTTATTGTGGAATATGTCTAGAAGGCCCAAATCGGCAGAAATCTAAAAGATTGGCTTGGTCATCAATTAATATATCCTTGCCCCACAAGATGGAACTCTCTGTATGATTCTATGAATTTAAGACATTTAAGTCCTATCACTACTAAAAGAGAGCTTGGAAAAAGATTCGATAAGTTTTTTAAACTATCACCGGAAATAAATACAGCTATTTTGGCTTCCTGTTATCATCCTGGTTATAAGATGCGTTGGCTGCCAGAAAATATCATGACCGAAGAAAGGCAAAGAATCCAAAATCTTGCAATTCACACTCTGGAGGAAAATTACAAAAAACTTAAAATGACACCTGGAAATATCAGAAGTAGAAGGAAGCACCAGTAAAGAAGACGATGATTTTGTTGTTTTCGTAGATGGGGGATAATGGTGAATCTAGGACATCAAATTTGGAGTTGGAATTTGTCAGTTTCTACAGTGACAAGAGCAAAGACATTATCACTCTTGGCAGCTATCCAAATACATATAAAAAAAGAGTATTCATGGAATTTAATACAAGTTTGTGCTCATCAGTACCTGTAGGAAGATTATTTTCTTCAGCAGGTTTTATTTATTCTCCAACAAGAAACAGTTTGCCTGATGCTACATTAAAAAATCTGACATTTATGAAAGGAAACAATTGTTTTGCTGATTAGTTTTATCTAATGTATTTTTTGGTTTGAATAAAAATGTTGTATTTTGCATTTGAAATACATACATGACATTAGTGCTGGCAAATTCGACTACTTTTCATTACTCAATAATATTCAATACTTTTCATTTGGATACTCAATACTACTCGAACTTTCAACGGATTTTTTGAATTTGTAACGCATAGTTTTTATCTCCAAATTGAGTTTCTTCCAAAAATAAAAATAGATCTCCAACTATTATTGGTTTTGTATGTCTTATTATTAAATAAAATATAAATTTAAAGCTAACTATTAATTTAAAGTTAATAACAACTTAAGAAATAATTTAATTGTTCTCAAAAAAAAATATTTAGTTTTGATTTGATTAAAGAATCTTACACCTTCTCGTAGTTGTCTTTTTATACAGTGATGTATTTTTATCCACTCAACTTGCTTAATAATACAACTCTAAAAGTATCAAGTAACTACTTTTGAGTATTGTGTAACCAAAAAAAAAGAAATACCCGATACCCGGTAACCACTACTCAGTACTTTGATAGCACTACATTACATGGAAGTATTTTGTATTTTAAATACCGCAAACCATGTATTTTGCCCAACTATGCGTATGGAGCACACATTAGCGGTATTCACACCGAACTTGTTTATTTGTTACTTGGTGGTTTGTTAATTTGTTAAAGTTACCAACTGTAAATGACCCCCTTTTTAAAACTTTGTTAGGCTGGTAACTTTCGTAGTAAAACATAATTAAAATTGCGAAACACAAATATTTTTTTAGAAATGTATCACAAATGGCTTTTTTTATTATATTTATTTAGAAACTGCAACAGCTGATTGTGAGTTACCAATTAACAGCTATTTTATCAGAGATGCCGTGTCGTTAATTTGTTAAATGTTAATCCGTTAGCACGTTAAATATACAAAAAGAAAATGCGTGTAAAAAAGTAACGATTAACGACTAACAAGCTCGGTGTGGAAACCCCTATTATCTTTATTAATTGTTTATGAATAAGACCGTTAAAGTGAGACTTTTTTTATAACGTTTGTATGTGCTCCACAACAGGTGGAAAAGGTTGTCAATTTGATTGCACTTTTTATAATATTAATTTGCGACCGCTTAACTTTATTTATAAGGCATCTTTTAAGGTAGCGGTGTCGATTTAACTGCACATATTTGTATGTGCGTAGATACTTTTATTTTAATATGTTTCCGCAATCCAGTAGGAGGATTTGTGTACTTAATTAAATCTGTTTTCCAACTACCAAATAACTTCCCAAATAACTTGTGTATGTACAGTACAACCTCCCTAATCCGGACACTCCCTGATTCGGACTATCCAGTAATTAGGATATTTAAATTTTTCGGACAGCTTAGACATTTTTCCTGTATAGTCCGGATAAGTGTTCTTCTATCTCAGTAAAATGTTTTCGTTATTTTACTGCTACAGAAAATAAGTATTTAAAATTTAAAATATTTTAGTTTAATTCATTTTGCGTGGCGAACTGTTTTCAAAAGCCATTTTATGGGCTGAACAAACCAAAGCGACAGATAAGGATATTTTATTTTTAAATGAATTTAAAATTAAAGCTTTCAAATTACATAAAGATTTGTGTATTCAAACAAAAATGAATTCTTATTTTTCAAAGTGAATATTTTTGGTCACATAATAAAGCTTCCTTATGTTTTCTGTAAATTAATTAAATACAAATGGATTCTTATGTGTACTTTTTTATTTTCGGTAATAGAAATAAATTATGTATACATATTGCGTTTAAAATTTCATTTTAATTGTAGTCCGGACGATCCACTATTCCGGACAGTAGCTGAAACTATATCTGTCCGGATTATGGAGGTTGTACTGTATTTATTTGTACGATCTGTAAAATATGATCTCCAAAATGTTTTAAATAACTGGATTTCAAAAATCTAATTCTTCTTAAAGAAGAATAACTAATGCTATTTTATTCTTTACGATATTTGGAATATTTTATTAGAACTTAAAGTTCACTTTACTATTATATCGTCCGATTTACAGCACTCGTATTTGGCAAAGGATTCGGTTTTCAAAAACGAGCGATTTCAAATCAGTCGATTTCCATCACATGACCGATTAGTTGAAAAATATTTCACATTTTGTTGTTTGTTTGCTTTATAATAGAGATGGAAACGTGAGCGACTTTTCAATCACGCTCACGATAAAAAATTTTACTTATGCAGAACCATATATTTTTGGCTCACGTGCTTAAACGCTCACGTGAGTGGAAAAAAGCTAGTCACAAACACGAAAACTCACGCTCACGTGAAAAAAACTATTATATATCAAAAAAAAAGTTATATACATAAACAAAAAATACAATAAAGCAAAAAAATCACAAAACAGTGGGCCTTATTACGGTTTTCGTATTTTCGCCTTCGACTTCGACAAGTTGTAATAGATTAATGAAGCACGCAAAATTATTATTTAATCTAGTACACGCTGTCGAAGTCGAAGGTGAAAATACGACGGCCGTAATTAATAAAATTTTTTAAAGTCGGTCAGACTTATGTAAGATTTTCCTGTGAATGAATCGTGCGATCGTGTAGGATAGTGAATCAGGCCCTTAATAGGCACTAACACGTTTAACGAACGAATAGATTAAAAATAATTTTCCACTTTCTATTTTTTTTATAATTTTGTTTTAATTTTTCTTATTTTGTAAATAATTTTTTTTTTTTCAAATTATATACTTTTTCATATTTTAAATTTTTGTATTTTAACCCTGCTGTTAGATTAGGCCCATTTGGTTCAATTTTTTTTTGTAATCTCAATAACTTTTGAGAGGCTCACGTGTTTTATTATTGTAACAATATTATTTTCAAAATATTACGTATCTAATTTAAAGCTGTACGGAAAAAATTAAAGAGTTACTAATCTGGTATTAGGGACCATTTGGTCTAGTGAATATTTCAATTTAAGCACCAAGAATACTTTTTGTTTTCTTACTTTTGTTTGTTTACCTTTTGAATCAACTGTTTTTTGCTTTCACCAAATTTTACTACAAGAAATTTCTGCAGTAAAAATTTTGTAAACACTCAGCTATGAACTGTCACTTAGCACTCTCTATTTGTGTTCTCATTTACTGTATTTTGTGTAAACGAACGCAATTTAGGAAAATGCAGTAAAGTGGATATTCGAACGCACCTAATGTTTGCATACTCGTTAGATATTAAATGTTTGTGTTTTCGAATGGGTTTCATTTATAAAATGAGGGTGGTGCATGACACTGGTCATTTTTTGTGGTTTCCATTTACTGGGAATACCTGCATTGTATGACATTGTCTCAGTTTACCAAATAACAATCACATCGACAGAAAAACACACCCTGCAAAAATATACAAAATATGTATTTTTTTATTTACGAGTCATATTTACATTTATTTTTATAAATTCACATTATTGGAGGGAGTATGTTAAAGTTTTTATGCAGACTTTGTACTTTCATAAACTACATACTCACATGCGAGTATGTAATTAAAGGGAGACCTAAAATTAAGGCAAAATTTTAATTATATAGAAAACAAAGATGATGTGAGTGTAGCGGCCCCCGAAAAACAACGTTGCTTTTGTTCTGCCGTGTAAGTTGAAATTAATTTATGTTAAAATGTTCCCTTGTTCCTTTGGAATAATGTCTCAAGTCGAATTCTTTCTGATTAAAAATGTTACGAACTTTAGCCAAAATAATAATCACTTTGGATTAAAAACTACAAAGTCTTTAGTTTCTTCATTACTTTTGAAATGTGAAATGTTCTGCCACGTAGCTCTTCATTTTTACAAGCTCTAAACTGTCGAAATGCGAACCCATATTTAAAAAAATATTGGAATTAAAGAAAATGCAAATTTAGCTTGGCTGTTGGTCACGTTTTTTCGGTAGATGTTTGTCAGATGTGACCGTACCTTAAGCAAGATATTTGCATGAATTTTTCACACAAGGTGAAGAACGATACGACGAATAATTCTGCATTCTTAACTCAAAAATCACGTTCTTTGAGATATGACGATGTTGCATGAAGGAGCGATATGTAAAAGCTTCAGGCAAGAACAAAAAAGAATACTAAAAATATGTATGTATGTATGTCTTGTAAGAAATGTCGCATATGTATGTTAAAGGGGACTAAGACTTTACCGCACAAATGGCGAAAAATTAAAATCTTTCGTTAATTATACGACACCCTTTATATTTGCAGCATTTCGCGAAAATATTTGCAAATGTTGAAAAACAAGAATTTCACATTTCACACAACAAACCCTAAAACCAATTGGGAATTTTATGTACTCGTTTTTCTTTTCTTTCTTTCGTTATAAAATCCCCGAAGAATGAAATTGACTCATTTTACAGAAAGGGAAATTAAAAAAAAATCAAAAGGTAGCAGCAAAACAGTACGAACCAGAAAACAATTTTGTAGTCAAGCAAATGTACATATTTAATTTGTTTGGTAGAAAGAAAAAAAGAAAGAAAAGAAAAACAACTCGCCAGCGCTACAAAGTTGTTTATGAGCCACTGACACGGCACAAACAAATTTTACGAATATAATTATAAAGGATCTGCTCAGCTTTGTATTCCTTAGAAGGCAGATAGATACACTGCCAAAGGTAAAAGAATATTGTTGTGAATTTCTTTTTTTTGTAGCAGTTTCCTCATTTATGTAGTTGCTGACAGAGTCTTGAAGGAATCAATTGTTAATTTGGGATCATATATAATTTTACAACATTGATTTGTTGCATGAAATCCACAACCTCAGAAGGTTTTAATAAAATAATTTTCTATTTGGTTGCCCCTGTAGATTAGTCTATCAATCAGTCTATCATTCTGGATACTGTAGGTTCAATACCCACGAAATACTTTTGTCTGTTTCACAACAGCGATTGAAGGTCTTTGAAACTGTTTTTTTTTGTCAAAAGTTTTGGCCGTACTTGTTCCATGGACCTAGGAGTGCTGCACAATGTTATGAATCGTGGCTTAAAGGCGTGAACTACGACTTTCATCTCTACTGATCAAGGCACAGGAAAAATTCAAAGATTCGCACATTAGGCTACGACTCGTGGTTTCTTCAACACTCTCGAATAGTCAGTATGCCTTTCCGGGCGGCCTTAGATGTCAACTTTCTTCAACAACCTTTAGAAGTTTTCATGTTGGGTTTTCCGGCCAGAGATTTTGAATTCGACACGAGAATTTCAAGTGAAATCGAGTTTAAAAAGCGAGTCTGCACAGGACAGAAAGTGATTGCGGTAGAACAATCTATTTGCTCTTAACGAATAGGAACTGTTGGGTTCAAACGGATAGGCTATTTGAGGGTTGCGCTACATTTGCTCTAGAGGTTTAGTTGAAGCCTTCGATAGGTCGCTACTTAAAGGAGCTCGGTGAATGGGCGATTAATACAATGAAACGTTCTTGGGAGCGTAGGGGGAACTGCAAGGTTTTGAAGGCCCTATGGCCCAGACCGGACAGAGCAAAATCCAATAAGCTAATAGAAATGGGCGTGAGAAGGGCCTTAATAACCCTGATAGTAGTTTTGACTGGTCCCCACTTGATTATGGTGACGACCAGCAACTGAGAGATCGGTACCTTCGACCTTTGCAGGGTAATTGAAAATTAGGAGAAAACCATTGAGCAAATTACCTGCCGTTGCCCGGAGTTGCAGCGCAGCAGGATGTTTTTGTTTGTTTAGACCCTGTTTGTGTTGAACACTCCTACACGTTGAAGATGTACAATATGTGCAATACTCGTATATCAGCAGATGTGTAATTTATTTTAATTTTTAGTTTTAATTTTTTTCCCTTTATTATCTTTACATTGGATTACCTGATCGCATTAGTTTACCTGAATTCAATAAATTTATTTAAGAAGTAATTTTTATGTATTTTATTATGAGAAATAACTATCGCCAACAAATTAACTAAAATAATATATTAATAATGTACAAAACCGTTATTTTAATTTATGAGGTCCCCATGAGGACCCTGTTGGTTATTGAGCATTGAAAAAATTGCTGGCTGTCGGAGGGTTAATTAATTAAGTGCTGCTAAAAATAAAATAAAAAATAGTTAAAGAAAAGCAAAACTTTCTTTGCCACAAGAATAAATAAATTGTTTTTTTCGATTTAAATACTTTTGCATAAAACAATATTTGAATAGTGTTTTTAATTGCAGACTTTGAGCGTTATGCGAGTGCCCGATATTTCTGCTACAGCTGGTTATGCTGCCTCTGCGTACAATCCGATAGTCAATAGCCAACGAGAAAATCACAACACAAATTCGCTTCTTTTATCGGCACTTGGCACAGGACACAATAAATACGATCATACTCCGTTAACGGCAGCATCAAATTTTTATAGGGAGACGTCGGCAGGCAGAGCAACGACGGCGGCCAGTACAGCTGCCTCAACGACTATTACAAATTATGCCTCTTCGGCCGATGAGTTTATACAAAAAGCTTTGAATTCCACACCCACAGAATATTCTCCACCAATTTTGAATCATCTAAACGACAACAGTGTTGTGCCACATTATTGTTGCGGAGCATTACCAAAATCATTTGAAAATTCTTTTGAGGATTGTTACGACAAGGACGCCAACAATACCGGAAATACTTACAAAAGCTTTAAGGAGATATTTAACACAAATAGGAGCTTTTACGAGGACTGTGTAAGAGACTTTGAGAATATTAATGTTAGTTCAAAAGAAACAATTACACTTTAGCTTTCCTTAAAGCACAAACTTATCTATTTCTTTGTTTCTTTTTTTCTTTATTTTATTTATTTTCTAGTTATTGAAAAATGGCTTAGATGATCATATAAACGATACTGATTTGGATCCCATTCAATTGATCAATTCAGAAGAAACTCCTAATAGCAATAGCGATTGCAGTGGCAAACATATTTGCACGAATCCATTTGATGAGGCTTTTAGTCAATATAATGCTAGAAACGCTAAAAGAGTTCAAGTGGAGAATTTAGAGCAAACTGATGATAAATCGGAGGAGGAACTGATTGAAACGGAAAAAGTTGAAAGTGGTTTTGAGCCGGACGACAATGATTATGACGATCAGTCTATGATCGATTTATGCAGTGATACTAAATCAATTTACGATAGTGATGAGAAAGGTAAGAGATGTGTGTTAGAAGGATTTTCCACAGGCAAAGTTTACTTTTGACAAACTTTGTGTTCTTTTGTTGGATGAACATGCAAACCAAACACACAAATATGCCACCAAATACAAGTACAGTACAACCTCAATAATCCGGACAGATATAGTTTCAGCTACTGTTCGGATTAGTGGATCGTCCGGACTACAGGTTAAACAAATTTTTAAACGCAATACATAAATGTACATATACATATATAATTTATTTTCATTACCGAAAAGAAAAATAAGAATTCATTTGTATATAATTTATTTACGGAACCAAAAATATTCATTTTGAAAAATAAGAATTTTTATGTAATTTGTCAGCCAAGGCAGATCCACAACAGATAGTCTCATCTGACTTCGCCTTGAAAATAAGAACAGATGTGTCAAAAACGGTTGACAAATTTATGAGAAAATAAAAACAAAATGAAAAAGAAAATAAATAAAAAATAAAGTATTTATGTATGTATTTCTTGTGAATATAAAAATGGCTAAGGAAAACTGGACATAGAAAGTAATTCGAATGCGATATCACCAACCGTATCTGCAAAGGCACAAATAGTGCGAAATGTTTTACCAATAAATCACACCAGTTTGTTGGACACACAAAGTAGTAGGTGGCCGAAGTAGCAGTTGCATCTACTACAGTTCTAGCCATATCAGTTTCAAATACTTCGATTGACTTATTTACCTCATGCTAATGTTACGACCACTCAAATGAAGGGTGTCAGTGTAGGCGTACCTGCAGCACAGACTAATGCTTTGAGCCTGCAAGTCAAAGTTTAGTTACACCCATTCGCTCTTTAGCAGCATCGGTTACAGCTACTGGCGCTGTGGCTACGGTTAGTGGCGCTAAACTTTATTCATGGCACATCTGTGAGTCGCCACAGTTTATAGCCTGTCGCCACTAATACATCAACAGCACTACTTCCATGGCGGCTAGTCCTGTCAGGTGCAATTAATACATGCCATACCTCTTTAATTCCGACAACTTCATAAGGAACTCTGAGGCTATTAGTGGCGTTCCAGTTTGCGCAGATAGTTCATTTGGTACTATTAGTGATACCCTGGTTGGAAATACTGCCTCAGCTCTATAGTCGGCTGGTATTGATAAGTGGCATCAAATAAAAAATTTAAAAAATGTTGCAGCCAAAGTTCAAGCGAATTCAGTCATCTGATCTCTCGAGGCCACCTGTTGTGAATTCGCCTTGTTGTCAGCTCTATTTTTAAATTAGTTTAAAAATAAAATATCCTTATCAGTCGCTTTGGTTTGTTCAGCCCATAAAATAGCTTTTGAAAACAGTTCGCCTCGCAAATTTTACTGAGAAAAAAGAAAAAAAGAACACTTGTGCGGACTATAGAGGAAAAATTTCTACACTGTCTGAAAAATTTAAATGTCCGAATTACTGGATAGTCCGAAATAGCGAGTGTGCGGATTAGGGAGGTTGTACTGTATGAGTAAACGATGAATATAGAAGAAAGCAACTTTGCGAGTAAATCGAAGTCTGTACTCAGCCCTATTTTTCTTTCCCTTCTCACCAACAAACTCAAGACTTTGCAAAGTAAACTTTGACCGCGGGAAAGCACAAAACTGAAAGGAAAGCCATCAAATCCATTTTTTTCTTATCCTAAAGCATTCAGAAGATTAAGATTAATTCCCCATCTTAATCACTCATTTCAGACGATGACTTTTTGACATCAGCTTCATCATCCAGTGGCTCTTTGCACACACCCAAGCACTCGTTCTTTCCCAGAGGTATAATTAATCCTAACTATCCGGGTTTTCAACATTTAGCTCATACCCTCTCAGAACATTTTATTACTAGTTCACCCTCCGATTCCTACGAGAGCGATATGTCCGAGTATGAAATGGAACTAAGCGCCGACAGTTTTGACAGTTTAAACGAAGAGAAATCTCAACTACAATTAAACACTTACAACAATAACACTCCCGAAAAGCTAATCAAAAATCCTATTGAGCAGACCACTAATCTGGACCACACACAACAAGCGGCGGAAGCAGACGACAACTATCTGCTCATGGAGTGCAACAGTAAAGGCCACAGATCCTCTCTGGATGATGACACCAATCGCAATACTTATACGAACCATCAGCCATTCAAGATGACAGATTTACAAAATCATTTAAAAACTACACTCACTTTGCTGGAGAAGCAGGAATGTGCTTTGCAGAATCACAACAACATGCCACCGGTTTCCATAACACCAGACATATTGATCAAGAACTATAACATGCATGTGCAGCCTTTACACAAAAAAGAAAACCGACCAGATCTGCTGAGAGGTGTTAGTCCTCATCTGGTTCCCGAAAGAAAATATCACGAATCAAAGAATGCAAATGTGAAATTGGAAAAGGTGCACAATACCACTTGCCAGGGAATGATGCGTTCAACTGAAACTAAAGACGAAATGTCATTTGGTTTGACACCGGTTGACATAATCGGTGATTTTGGCCAGGAGGTAGAAAGAGAATTTGGTCTTTTAGTTAGTGGCTATAGGCGTTTGGTCGATACCCAGGATATAATGGCGCTGCCAATGGATGAAGGCGAAAAGGTTTGCCAAAAACAAAACCCGCAATTAAAACTTAATTAATCTTATCTTTTTATCTTTTCCAACAATAGATTTCTGATGCTGTTCTGTCAGTAGCCACAGATCAAATCGATACTAAGAAATATTTGGAGGCCTTGAATAAACAAACCGAGAACGCAGATGACAATAAAATATCGCCTGAGCTGGCTGATGATAATGCTGTCGATTTAACATTGTTGCCTTCACAAGATCGTTCTGAGAATTCTCCCTCTTGTGTCATGCAATCCAGTGCAAGTTCCCAACCATCTCCCAAGAACGATGCTCGTTTGAAACCTAAATATCAAAAATCTTCCTATGACGATCGGCAATTGCCTCCGGTTGCAATTGAGTATAAACGTTGCCAACAAACTTCGCGCTCCAATAAAAAATTAACCTCAAATCATAACGACAAAACGGCTAAAGTCGCCAAGCCTGCACTTTCGAAACCAAGTATTGCAAGTCGTTTGTTTCATCCCAAACGAAATAGCTATAAGAACGATACTCGCAAGCGAGAGGAAGCCGAATTGAATCAGTATCAGCAATTGATTAGTGACAAAGAACAAATTCTCAGCAACAGTAAATATGCAAAATTATCATCATGGGCTCAGTATCTGAAAAACTCGGTTAATGATCGTGGATCACGCGGTAGTACAGATCTAATTTCACCAAGTGCATTAGGTAAGTTTGTTGCTGGTCCAAATTCGAAAAAAAACAAAAACAAAAACACGAAATCGAGCAACTCAAAATTGATATATAAATTTGCATTATTTACCTGTTTTCCAATAGATTTATTTGACGCTTATAAGATTGGAACGGAAATTGATATGGAACAGCTGCAGCAGCATTTGAAAATGGCCAAGGAAATAGAAAAGAAGGTAAGAAGAATATTTTTGAAAATTAGGGGAAAAAACGTTGCAGCGCAGAGGGCAAAGAAAATGTTTATGAATGAAATGTTTAGTAATACATTCCTACGACGTAAATTCTTCGGATTTCTAATTCATAAAAAAATTAAGAATAATCAAAGTTTTGCTACAGAGCTCCAATTTTTGTGCCTAAAGGTTGGCTGAGAGTAGCCGGCGACCTTCTTCCTATTTTTTTTAGTATATTTTACAAACACCATAACGTTAAATGGGGTTTTTATTAGGGTGATCGATTATTCGACATTTTCCAGAAACCGGTTTTCGAATAGTTCGAAATTTTGAAAAACCCGCTTACGGTTTTTAAAATTCAGGACCGGTTTTCAACCGGTTTTTTTTTTCTTAAAAAAGTTTTGATTTTTATTTGCTTTATTAAAGAAAGAATATACAGTTCATGTAAATACTATAAAATAATGTAAAAATTTTAGGTTAAGCATAAAAATTAGCTTCATATCGTTCATATTATAAGAGTTTTTGATTGATTATGGCTCGCCAAACTACATTTTAGACTCCTACGATCAAAAACAGACCCATTGGTACAGGGAGTAAATACAAGTGCATGTATTTTTTACACTCTTGTAAAAAAAATTGTTGAGTTGTCCTGTTCAAAAGTAAATAAGTCTCTATATTATAAAAAAATTAAAGAACTGCAAGGAACACTCTATTGTTATCGACTTTATAACGTGCTTAGCTTCTCCTTTAAATTAAATAAATAAAATGTAGTTACGTCATTACTCGTCGAATTCCTTCGTTTCATTGAAAGAGTAGTTAATAAAATTCTCGCTTTTGGTGAATTTTCCAGTTCTGCGATATTGTATTAAAATATTCAAACCTTTTAGGCGACGTTCATCTATTCGTTTTCGGTCTGCAATGGATGTCTGTCTAATTTCATATTATTCGTTAATGGTATTTGTAATTGTTAACAATTACTGGTACGTTTACAATTGTTTATATACGCATGTATCAGTCACGTCCGTTGAAGTTTTTAGCAAGGTGTTCACCATCAGTGTTGCCAGGTGCTGAAGAAGAAACAAGAACTAAATTGGCCTTTAAAAAAATCTCTCTAAAAAGAAGTTCAAAATGTACAACAATTTCCAAAAATTTCAAGTTGTAAAATAAGACTGAAAATTATTAAAAACCGGTTATGGAAATGGCAAAAAGAAAACAATGAAAGTAGAGTTCTAGATGCACTTTATATGCAATAACTGTCCCAAATATTATTTGAAAATAAATTGAAATTGATTATGGACTAACCGCTTATATAAAAAATTCCCATAAAAATACCACATGAAAGTAGAGTATTATATGTACACACCCTGGGGGGAAGGGGTCTGACACAAAACTAGTAATGTGACAGGTTTCTAAGTGGTGGGGACCAGTCCAAGTTCTAAAAGTTCATATGAAAGGGGCCAGTGATTTTAACATACGATTGATTTTTGCATCTTGTGACGCTTCAGTGAACTAAGAGGAACCTAATCGGTGTTAAATAATAATAATATAAAATATAAAATGGCAAAGAATTGATGATCTCGAAAAAACGATATCGACGGTTTGGTAGCTTGGCGAATGGGAATCTAAGGTTCGTCGTAGTTGCACCACACATTACACTTTTCTATCTCTCTAGTCTCTGCTAACAACTGCAATCAGCCGCTTCACCTTAACTAATTGCTAATTAGGGTTTTCCTAAAGATTTTCCCTTCATCATAATTTCAAGAAAGAAAAAAACTCGACAATACTGAACAGAGCCGACCAAGCGGATCGCACATCACTCACTCTGTGACGGAGTTTTTTAAAGCTTTTTAAAAGTTATTTGTTTGTCTCTAGGAAAATAATAAAATACGAAATATTATTTTGCAGCAATCTCTTTGCACGTACCACATTCACTAAACATTTTGCCAGGGAGGCAGGCGGCAGTGACCAGCCAACCAGCCAGTCAGTGTGTCTATCAGTTAACTTGTTGCTAGATTTCAGTTGTAACTTCAAGTTCAGTTCATAAACTTCGTAGTGAGTGATTAACGGAACAAAAATGAGAGTTTTTTTTTTAATCGTAGCTATTGAAGAAGAGGCAAATTAGCCAGAACAAATTAAAGCTTTCGACATGAAAATCATTATAACTCCCAATTTCAATAAGCTGGCTGATTCATACAAAAATAAATCTCAAATAAAATTCGTTATACAATAAAGCAAGTAAATAATTAAAAAAATAATAAATTAACAGCTAAAAGATGTAAAAAAAAATAATACAAAAATTGTATCGTGTTGTCCATCCTCCGCTACTGAGAGCAACAAATAATGAGTTAAAACAAAACTTAAATTAAAACTTTATTTCTTAACAATTTTAATATTTATACACACACACGCACACACACACAAACACACACATGGTGTGTTGTATCTGTACGTTCGTGGTTAAAGTGTGTTGTTGCTAAATACCAAAAAATAAAATAAAAATTAATAAAAATTATAAAAAAATAAATAAAGATTATATGCCAAATAGACCGACCAAACTAAATAAACTTTCTGCAATCGCATTTGGTTATGGCCGCTGAAGATACTTTCAATGATCTTGATGAATCTTTAAAATCTCAAGCACGCACTCGTCGTCATTACAAGAAGGATTCTCGTTTCGTATTCGACTTGTACACACTGTGCTACGATGAAAATGAAAGTGTTGATACAGTGGAACTATTTACCTCGATTGTCAACAACACGGCTGGCAATTGGAAAGAAGAGGTACTTGCATACAAATTTATATTTTAAATATCAATTAAACATTAACAATAAAATATGTTAATTATTTTCTTCGACCACAATAAAAATTTGTAAGTGCATATTTATTACTTTGTTCAGGCTCGAAATATCGAGAAAATAATTTAACAAAATTTATAGCATAAATTTAATAAAACATAAAATGAGTTTTTGTGAAATAAAATAATAAATACCAAGGCGAATTCATAACAGGTGAACTTAATACTACAACAACCACAACACTACTAAAACCACAAGCATTTTGTTTTTGTAAAATCAAAATACATACATTGTCAAAAATATTTTACTGAGGCAAAAAAATAAAATATTGAAAATTATTATTATTTCAAAAATTTTGTTTCTTAGAGGTTGGTTTTTTAAATCCCTTGAAATATTTAACAAATATTATTTTGTTGAAGAAATTTGTTGTGTGAAAATGTTTTAATGATCCGCTGATCAATTATTGGTTCCTGCCATCCTTAATGCCGTTCAACGTCCTTGTCAATCGGTGATTGTCTCACCACCACCCACCCAAAAAATTTCCAGGGATGTAAGTACACATTGAAATTCCATTGAGGAACAGAGTGTTAATGCTTTGATAGCCTGTGCTATGGATGCTGAATCGGAAATTAGTTTTATTTTGCACTGTAATTTAATTAAAGAAATATCATATGATTGACATCTATTGTTAATAAATCTTATCACTACACATGACCAAACTACTTTGCTTCTTTAGAATTTGGTTTATCAACTGCAGCTGCTACTGCTGTGATATGAATTTAGTTTTATATGTTTTAATATTTTATTTAAATTTTCGTTTAATTTTTTTTTTATTTTCGCAATTAAATTTTTTTATTTTGTTTTTGTAAATTTTCAACTTGAATGTAAAAAAGGAAATAAATAAATTTTCACATCCAACTATAGTTCGCCTTGAATAAAACTAAAAAAAAAGTTATCAGCTGCGCTATTAAGTCCACCTATTATGAATTCGCCTTGATAAATACTTATAAACAATAATAATAATAAAAAACACGGTGGCGTTGGCTCAGGTAGTAAGCACGTTGACTACAAACCGAAGGACCTGGGTTCAAACCCAGTGTCAGACAGTCATGAAATAAAAACACCACGCATTTCTCTGACGTGCATTGGTGTGCCTTTGTGTCTGTTGTTGGTGGAAGGTTTCAGTGGCGAAGGCATGGTCACTGGTCACTGAACAGTACCAACTTCAGCTGATACTAATTCCAATGTAACATCAGAGCGCCCTCCTTCGTTGGTACTGAGTAGCACAATCAACGGCGAAGTAAAATAAAATTAATAAAAGAAGTGGCTACTAAACAAAACACAGCTTCAAAACTCGTAATGTCCTCCTCGCCACCAGAGGCGTTGCAACACTGCTCTACGAATAAACGTGCAAAAAAAAAAAGGCAGAGTTGTAAAGAACGAATGAAGCTTCAACCTCCTTTCATATCTATCACTATCCCTTTCCACTAGTTCCAGCACAATGCATTGCATGTGTAGGGGTCATCCCCTGAGTGCTGGTCCAAGATAAAAAAAAAAAAAAAAAAAAACTTAAAAAAATAAAATGAATATCTTTTAAATGTAGAAGTTCGAACAAAATGTTGTTGTTCATTTTGTTTTGCAAATTAAGGCGGTTTTATTCACAAAAAAGAAAAAACAAAACAGAAAACAAAAACAGAAAGTACTCGTAGCTGAACTGGAGAACCTGTTTTTATTAAAAAATAAATAATAATTAACTTTATTAGTCGATACTTAAAGATAATTAAAGAATTACTAAAATGTGTTGTGGCCTGGCCTGCACTCATACACTCATATTGTTGTGTAAATGTGATATTCGCCAGGACAGTTTTCATGGCTTTCGGCTTTGATACAACACGTTGCAACGGCTGCTTCTTCAAATGGGTTTTTGTTCACATCTTCTGTCATGACTGCAAGCATCCTCCAGGGAGTTGCAGGGTTCTTTAATATTGTTACAAAATTCAAATGTAGATTCAAATTTAACGAAAATGAATAAATACAGCGATGATTAAGTACCGTTTAATCAACCGTGTATGCAAGATTGGTAGCATTAAGGGCCGTTAATAATAAAAAAATTAACTTGAAGTTAACACTAAACTTAAAACTTTAACTTTGATTACTGAAAATTCATTACTAAGAAGTTCTATTAAGTTTTAACTTTTAATTAAAATTAACTGAAATATTTTCTGAGTTTACATTTGTAACTTAAACAAATATGACACATAAAATTAATTATTTTTTGTTTATTTTGAAAATATTCTTCATAAATTCTTTTATGAAATCGTGCTTAGATGTCCTTGGATGATGGTGTTACTTTCTTTTTTTTTGCATTTCCCAAAAATAAATTCCTGATGTGATTCACAACAATTGTAATTTTTTTCATTGTTATTGCAAATTTGAAAAATGAAATAAAGAATTTATCCAAAAACAATTTCTTAAAAGTTAAGAAGAAATGTGTAAACTTAGATTTGAATTCAAGACAAAAATTCATTTCAAAATAAACCTTAAACAGTTCAACAATTACATATCGTTACCTAAAATGCAAAACAATTTATCATCCAAAAAATTAAAACTTGATTTTTTTTATTGATTACGACTCATTACATAATATTACATATGTGTGAGAAATATCAAGCTTAATTTTATTTTAACATTGAGGTGTATGTAAATTTAAACTTATTTTCTGTGAAACTAGTTGTCCCGATTACAGTAGCAACTTCCGCTGGATATACTTACTCTTCGACTGTTCAAAGTTGCAAGGACTCATGTGATAGATTATGTACCAACAGGAGAGTATATATCTACTGGGTTCGTGGACACCAGGTCGTAGAAGGTAACGAGGAAAACAATTTACTTGTTTCTTGATCAGTAAGTGATTATATAACTACTACTACAACGTAATGCAGACGGTATGCAGCTTATGTTCTTGCTGGGTACCATAACTTTTTGTGTCTATAAAAAATTTCCGCAAGTTTTTAAAATATTTTTGAGTGAAGAGCATTTTTATTTTCTCATTTCAAGTAATAAAGAATAATGATACGATAAGTTAAAAAAAAACGTTAATAATTGCCTGACGGTGTAAGAATGTGTGCTTCCTATGATTCAATGTATCTTCAGTTTTATAATAGATCGTTATGATTGAAAGACAGGAACAAGTACTTGAGAAATAACAACATGATTATCGATTCTTATCTACTTTCTATAGATATTCAATAGATTTTGTTTCTTCTCTCTTGCTATTGTTTTGAAAAATTCCAACCCTAAAAATTTAATAACATTTTTACACATATCCACCGTTCGCACACAAGCATACACACACACAGACAAAGGACTTGCCCACAAACCTGCAAACATTCAGATGTTAAAGAATTCCTAGAACGAATTAAAAATGCGGGAGGGAGGGCAAGCAAACCTTTATTCTTGTGTTTGTATTAGAGATGGCCATCGCGTACATAATATGCGTGAGTCATGCATGATTACACGTGATCTTTAGTACAGCCGATATGAGATGACGCTTCTCTGTGGCGCCAAATTTAATTTAATATTTTTAATATTTTATTATAATTATTAATTTAATTATTTCTGAGCAACAAAGTTAAAATGGACACCACAATGCCAAGTAAAATCTAATCAGCTGTTGTTTACAATTCCGCACGAAATACATAAGTGATGCTCATATTATTTCGCAGTTGGAAAATATGTTGCCGGAAATATTTTGTAGTTGGAAAAAAAGTTGGCCAGAAAATTTTCGTACGTTGTCACAAAATGAACCGAGCTTTAAGGTACTTTTACACGGTATGTATTTTACAGTGGTCTTGTAAAATTTCCCACTGCAAAATTCGTACGGGCTGCGTAAAAGCTAAGAAAATAGGCTTTCGCAAATGTCAGCTCGCATTTACAGTTCAATTAAGGCGTGTTCTGTTTTCAACTGACAAAACACCTGACATCAGCTGTTTTGCATGCCAAGAACATAGTGTTTGTGATTCGGCAAATTTACATTAAAAATAAAATATTTAAAAAACATTAAATTTTTATTAAAATATATATTGAAAAAATTATTTATACATACTCGTATTCTTAAAAAAAAACAATATATTTAATTAATTAATTGTCAATACTGTTGTGATGTATTTTAGCTTATGTCAGATGAAACATCCGGTTGGCTAACTAAGCCTTTAGTTTAGTGTTGTAAAAAGCGGCTACTTTTGACTACTCAATACTTTTTCAATTGAGTACTCGCTACTACTCAATACTTTCAAAACTTTAAAATTTTAAAAATAAAAATATTTAACAGATTAAAATTCGATTTAATTATTATCCGTATTCCATAATAAATCATGGATTATCAAATATTATAATCCACTAAAAATATATAACTAAATGGCCAGGCTTATTAATTGTTGCAAATGATTTAAGGGCGCTTAATTTTCCTCAAAACCGACTTGTATTAATTTAAACAATTTTCAAGTAAAATTTTCATATTTACATATGGAAATGCATCTCGGAAAGTATTGAGTAGTTAGTTTTAGGTATTGAGTACTGCGAAATATATACGGTATTGAGTACTCGGTACTCAAATAATCAATACTTTTACAGCACTACTTTAGTTTGACTCAATTTTTCTTTACGCTATCCTGAGTGCAAGGCAAAAAGAAGATAGTGCTTGAATAGTATATTTTTATTGTGAGCGGAAAGTTACTCACGATCTCATCTCTAATTTGTATATACAGGCTCACACACACACACACACATACCAACCCACATTTGTATTCTTCATCTTAATAAAATTTTATTAATACAAGCTCACTAATATATAATAGATCAACCGAGAAACGAAACGTTTAAACATCTGTTTGTTCTACCGTTCATCAATCGATAGGGACGAATGACACGAACTTTCCAAATTCGTCCTTCTATTAGTTTAAATATGTAAAGGGTCCGCCATCTAACGTTTTTTTTTCAACTAGTCCTTATTTCATGAATGGTAACACTTAGCTCATGCCTGATTTGACAGATAATTAGTTTTATCCTTCCGCTGAACGAATATGGTTGTGTATACACTTGAACAACGCTTCGCTAAGTGGGACTGCGATCGACTTACAGAAGATGCCGATTTCGCCAAAAAAAATCATATTTTCCGATGAAGCTCATTTTGATCTTGGCGGGTATGTAAACAAGCAAAATTGTCGCATTTGGTGTACAGAAAACCCGCACGCATACATTGAAAAGCCGACGCACCCAAAACAAGTCACTGTTTGGTGCGGGTTTTGGTCCAGAGGCATAATTGGGTCATTTTTCAACGAAAATGAGCAAGGAGTTACAGTCAATGGCGATCATTATCGGGCCATGTTGAATGAATTTTTGTTCACAAAAATTGAAGAGGAGGATATTGGCAACATTTGGTTTCAACAGGACGGCGCTACGTGCCACACAGCCGAAGCTACACTCGATGTTTTGCGCCCTGTTTTTGAAGATCGCATTATCAGCCGCAGAGCTGATGTCGTTTGGCCACCTCGGAGCTGCGATTTGACACCGTTGGACTATTATTTGTGGGGTGCCGTCAAAGATAAGTGTTACGCGGACAATCCAGAGACAATTGACGCTTTAAAGGACAATATTCGTGAAGCCATTGGTGAAATACAGCTGCACACAATCGATAAAGTGCTTAAAAATTGGACCGATCGTGTAGGCTACTGCATGGCCAGCCGAGGCAGCCATTTGAATGAAATTATTTTTCATTATTAACCGGAAGGATTGTACTTTCAAATAAAAAAAGAAATTTGAGAAAATATTTAGTAGTTTTTTTATAGCATTTTCCAAAAAAAAAGTTATCTGGCGGACCCCTCAAAAAACTGACAGTGTCTGGCCCAGATCGATTATCTTAATATAAGCTTTAACATAATCTATATATTTACTAGGCAAACACGTTTTGTTAGATTCCTTTTACGCCCGTAATACTGAACCAAGCTTAGAAATATTTATATGTTTTTAAAGGTTTGCTGACATAGATGTGAACCATCTTAATTCTGCTTAAATTGGTTCAGTATTTTGGGAGTTAGAAGCGTTTAAAGTTGCTACTAATCCATGCACACTTATTACACATGCATGTATCAGCTTCAAGTTGAAAAATAAACAAAGGGCGCAGGTGTGTTTTGCATAGAAATGAGACAGATGTTTTTCTATATTTACTTTGTAATGAAAGAGAGAGAGAGATCGAGAGAGAGAGCGAGAGCTAATAAGTTTTAAGTTGTTTATTTAGAATGTTTTTGTGTTTATATGTATTTATGTAAATGTTTAATATTTAATTCTAGAATAAGGCCGATTGCGTTGGCGGCCATAGGAAATAAATAACTATAGCACAGGAAATGGTGCTTGATTGCCTTCAAGTTTAAAAATTTCAAAGAGAACTTCCATTGTGGCTTCCAATTTAGATTTTAAGACTTATGTACATAAGTCGTTATTGCTGAACACCACAGAAATATCAGTTCAAATATTTTTCTGCACTAAAGTACTTTGTCGCACTTAGAAATGTACCAAACCGATACAAAAATGTAAAAAAATTTTCATCCCTGTGCGGGAATGTAGATTGATAAAACACATTTACACAACAATCACTCATGCAAGTCTGACCTGACCCCCTGAAACTAATCCGGGTAGTTGTTGTTTACATACACATTTAACTGCTGTAAGAAAATACATATTCGTACAACAACATGAATAGAAATGCATGTGTATTGTGTATTGTTTAGGCTTTCAGTTTGTTGTTGTCCGTTTCAATGATCTACTCAAAGAACGGCTGGATAGATTTATGAAAATCTTATCGATGTTCGTTTGTGCATTTGAAAACGAAATCAGTAGTGAACAATTCTTAGGATCTTAAACAAGTATTGGTTTTCTTAAGCGGTTTTTAGTTAAAATTTTATTTTTATTATCATACAAAAAATGTTTGAAAAAATTATATTCGAGGTCAGAACAAAGTTCTGGACAAATTTAAATCGTAAATTTCACAAATACCCATCAAGTGCTCAAAATGATATTGACTGTGTCGATGGCATGTTTCCGCGTGTGTACAGTCAAACTAAATTCACAAATATTGAATTGACTTTGTTTACGAAAGATATGTCGTGCATTGAACCCGAATTTCTTAACAATATTGCTGATAAATTTGTACGAGTTATAGATCCAACGGTTGAGGATAACAAAAGATATGGTGTAAGATTATTATTATTATTATAACTAGTATTTCCTATGACCGACCATATTCTAGTAATTAAATATTAATAATTTGCATAAATTTATACGATAAAATACAAAAACAATAAACATTCTAAATAAACAACTTAAAACTTATTTTCTCTCTTTTTGTTTACTTATTTATTAGCTCTCATTTCTATGCAAAAGAAAATTTTTCAATTTGAAGCTGATACATGCATGTGCAATAAGTGTGCATGCATTAGTAGCAACTTTAAACGCTTATAGCGTCCAAAATACTGAACCGATTTTAACAAAATATAAATTGTGCACATTTGTGAATAAATATCTATAAAACTATATAGGTTTTGTCAAAATCGGCTGTATAATATGAGAGTTAAAAAACGTCTTATATAGAAGATAGATGGATAGAAAAGTCTGCGTCTCAAGATTTTTACAGGCGATCGGTTGAATGAATCTACAAATGTGGGAGCATTTACCGAATTTAAACACACATTGAATATTGTTGCTTTATATGCCGGCTGGTCCAAATACAAGTATCTTATTAAATCACATGTTATTTTGACTCTCAAAAAAATTGTCTGTCAGAAATATTGACTGTCAGTCAGTATCATACTTTCGAGTATAAGTAGCTTTACGCTCGAACAATGTGCTGAAATATTGCAAAATTGTTATTGGACATCGAATTTGGTTAAAAAAATCGTGTTATCAGTAATCTTGGCGAAGTCAATAGGCCGCTCAGAGCTGCAATTTAAACTAGAGATGGGCACCGCTCACATGATTATCGTAAATCATCATGGTTAGTTTTTCATTTCAATCACGTGAGCGTGCAAGAACATGAGTATAACAAAACCTAGCGTGATTGAGCGTGCATGAGTAGGTTTTTAAACTGCTTATTTCGTGTTTTTCTTTTACTTTACGAAATTTGATTTCTAATTAAGATTTAATCTTGATGGATTAACGAACGAAAAGTTATTGAAGGCTATAAAGCGTTGAACTTTTCTTGTCAGAGTTGCCAGCACATAAATTATTTAAAGAGATACAAGCCTACCAGATTGTTTGAGAACACTTTATCATGAGTATAAAAAAGCCGCTGCAGTTGATTGGCAGCTCTGTTAAGTTTAAAGTAAAAAACTGTCCGATTTGTATTTAGTGAAGATAATGTTGAATAGTTTAATCGACCGTGTTAGTAGAGTGTTTGCTGTTAAGCAGATTCCTTTTATTTGTAACAAAAAAGAATGAAAGTAGAGTATATCTCTATGGGTTATTCGATTTTCCAATTGAGAGTAAATATTCGAAGTCCCACGATTCCCAAAAATATTTAAAAATTTTCCAAAAGTGGTATTTTTTATACATTTTTCCTGGTTTTATTACACTAAGAGCCGCGTGTGATGCTTTTCATTAACAGAACTACTCGGAAGATATTCTATTTATCTATTTACCCACTAAATAAGAATAAAGTATGTATTTGTTTTTCTTTATAGAGACGCAGTGATCGGGAGGAAATTCGTCGACGTTTGGCCATGGGCACT
Source organism: Gymnocheta viridis (assembly GCA_956483585.1). NCBI lineage: Eukaryota > Metazoa > Arthropoda > Insecta > Diptera > Tachinidae > Gymnocheta > Gymnocheta viridis. The sequence goes on from OY101444.1 coordinate 6,890,876, forward strand.
GAAGAGAATTGTAATGAGCAACAGCAGCAAACACAAACGGAACAGAACTTATGGAAACCCAGTATACAATCGCGTTTACAAAACGGTATTTTAAACTTTATGCATTTTAAAAGTAAAATTCTTAAGATTTCAGATACATATTTCAGATTTTACACGCATTACAGAAATAGCATCCGATACAGAAAGTCATAGTTCCGATTCAGAAACTTGCCCGAAATTATCCAAATCAAAATCACAAATTGGCGTTTTTCCATTTAATGGCGGCCAGATATCAACAATCGATAGTCAACAATTGCATCCATATCATGGACGACCGCTTTCAGTCAGTTGTTCACATAATTCAAATATTAACAACAACAGCAACAACAACAATAACAGCAGCAGCACAACTTCAACCGGTTTGACCGTGCAACAACAACAATTGCAACAACAATTAAATGAAACATTTAGTAATGAAGATAGAGAATGTGATTTCTTTACCAAACAGGCGAAATTACAAATTGAGGCCCGCATGGCTTTGTCGCAGGCCAAAGAAATGGCCCACATGCAAATGGAGGTTTGAATTATGTCATTCATGTCCAACTTAGAATATTTAGCAATTTAATTTTTGTGTGTGTGTGCGTATGTGTTTTTTACAGATTGAACGTCAAAATCAACGAGTCTCACCCATAACAGCCATAATTCGTGACTCTCTGGACAAAGTTGGTGTACAAATAAAACCCGACAAACGTCGCTTGTCACGGCAATTATTAACCGATATGAATATAGCACAACTACAGATTTTAGTCAATAATCTGCACTCACGCATTGAAGAGCTAAACGAATCACTGGTTAATTATTTAATGGAACGTGATGATTTGCATGATGGCCAGGACACAATGCTAGTTGATATTGAGGAGCTCACTCGTTATATGTAAGTCTATGATTACGAGTTTTTTTGCAGCACTTTAACGTATTCTTTCCATTAAAGTAAAAGTAAGCGGCTCATGAAAGTTAAAAGTCAGTCATAACAACTCACGTGCATTCTACGACTGTGGTGTCCAAACATATACTATCAAATTTGTGTGTATATGTGAGCTTCACGGCTAAACTGAGAGACTCTGTTCACATATTACTTAATGCCATTTCACACAATAATACAAGCATTACGCAAATTGACAAAAATGCAACACTTATAATATTGTTCTTCGAAAAACATAAAAAATAACAATTTATTACATCAGGGTTGCATTTTTGTTAATTTACGTAATACTTGTATTATAGTGTGAAATAGCCTTTAACGTTATTTGTGGCTATTCTCACTCCTCCCGTTCGCAATGCATTTTAACAAGTTTTATAAATTCTTAATTCTGTAACAAATTTTAAAACCTCTTCCTCGTAAATGCTTTACGTAATATGTGAACAGCTCTAGGGCTGTAAAATTCTTACATACTTACGTAATACATATACATATGTACACAGAAAAAAAACTACGCAGTATAAAACTAAAGAAATGTGCAGTTTTCCTGAACGTTTCTTACGTTTTCTGCACCGTAAACGCTTGAAGTAGAAACCTGAATAAATCGTTCAGACTCGTGACAAACGTGCATTCAGTTTTTTACGAGGGGGATCAAATAGTCCGTGACTTTTTGCAAAACAAAAATTTTTTTTCAACATAATCTCCTTTTAACTCAATACACTTAGTCCAACGTTTCTCCAGTTTTTGTATCCCTTTCAAAAAAAAAATATGATTTTTCTAGGTCCTTAAAATAGGCATTTGTTTGGTCAATAATTATTAATTGTTAAAATTATGATTTCATCGTTGGAGCTAAATCTCTTTCCACCGAGCCATTTTTTTAGGTTTGGAAATAGGAAGTAGTCACTAGGGGCTAAATCCGGAGAATATGACGGATGAGGTAACAATTCTTAGCCCAATTCATAGAGCTTTGCCATTGAGACTGCACACATCACACGTTTACGTTTATGTTCAACCACACTGAAACCACACTGACATATGAAATGCCTCTGGCGTAAAAATCTTACGCACTTTTACTCTTCGATCGGCCAACACCATATCGTGGATTTTTTTTTCGAAATTTTCGGGTGTACTGACCTCAATTGGCCGTCCAGAACGTTCAGCGTCATTTATACTTCTTGTGCGACCACAACGAAAGTCAGTAAAACACTTTTTTTTACCATTGAAATCGATGGTGCAGAGTCCCCTTAGTATTTAACGAGCTTTTCCTTGGTTTGATTGACGGTTTTTTTTCGTAAAAAATAATGTTTAATGAGCACTCGAAATTCACTTTTTTCCACTTTTAGAAAAATACACGAGGTTGTATGTTTTGAACAGCTTTTAAACCCAAGATAAATGACGACACTTGCTCAAAATTTGACAGTAGTCTATTAACAGGAACAGTGTTGCATTTCATATAACTACAAGGGAAGTTCGAAAAGTCACGGACTTATTGATCCACCCCCGTATTATCTTAAGTTCAGCTTACCCAAATGTAAACGCGTGTTCAAAAATATACTATGGACGTTCAGTTATAGTATTAATAAATGTGTGTTCAACAAATAAAAATACACATTGAATTTTTAGTAAACTAAACGTGTGTTCAAAAATAACCTTTTGAGCGTTCAATATACTTATTACTAAACGCGAGTTCGGTTATTTATCAGAAGCGTTCAGTGAATTAAATAAAAGAACCATTTGAATATTTTTGATTCATTTATTAATATTTTTCATATTTTGTAAGACTTCTAGGTAATACACATAATCTTAAAAAGTGTTGTTTGTTGAGAGTTTTTTAGCCCAATCATCCGTAGACCTTAAACTATATTCTTGAAAAGTTTCAAGCCTCTTATCTTAAACTTAGTACTCTGTTCAAATTTATGAAAAATGTTGAGCAACATTGATTATTTCGTTTGAAAATTTTGACAACTGATCAGTGGCGACAATACAACGATTTATAACAAATTTATCGGTTTTATTGCCTTAAAATGACCGACATTGTTTTTCTTATAAAAACAAAAAAATGTGTTTATTAAAAAAAAATTAAAACAAATGGGCAACAAAATAATTTTAGGAGTTTGTACTGCAACGTATCAATTAATGCAAATCGCAGCTGCTGCGGAGGAAGCTCATTGAAGACACATGTTCTGCAAAAAGCACTCACCTTAATTTTTTATTATATTTGCATTATTTTCCATTATTTTAATTATTTCTGGGCAGCAAGCTTAAAATTAAAACCACAACGCCCAGAAATATGTATCTGATCAGCTGCTGTTTGCAATATCGCACGAAATGAGTGGTGCTTACATTATTTCGCAGTTGTTAAACATGTTGTGGTTGAAAAAAAAATTGGTGCCAGAAACATTTCGTATGTTTTCACAAGATGAACAGAGTACAACTTCGGCCATATTATTTTGCAATTATTTCGCATGAATTTTTTTATATGGACTTTTGACAGCAGTTCGCACGAAATGATGAACAGAGTACCATGCTTTATACAAAAACTTAAAAAACCAATGAGAATTACAAATATTACAAAACTATAAGTTGCTTTAAAAGAATGCACAAATTGCCAAATAATATTTTTACTATACTGCGTTCAGTATTTTTAAGCGTAGCATTCAGTTTTTTTTTACTTTTTTTTTTAAAAAATCATTTCCTTGAACGAAACATTTTACATTTTCTATGAGAAAAATTAACAAATATTCCATTCAGTTTTTCTGAATGACAGTTCAGCTAAAAATGAAGTAGATATTTAAAAAATAGCTGAATAAAACATTTCGTTGGTGTATGGAGAAGCATATTTTTTACGATCAGTAGAAACCAAATTTATATTTACGCTCTGAACGCTGCGTATTAAAAAGCAACATACGCATTCGGTCTTAAAAGATTTGAACGCATGTCTAAAGGGCCGTTGTAAATGTGCCTCTAGACGTTCAGTTTTACTTTTTCTGATTATTGCGTTTAGCTCATTTAGTTTTTTCTGTGAAGCAATGCAAAGTGACAAGATACTCACAGAAGAATACAAAGTGTAAAACCAGCGAAAACAAGATTGATTTTACATTTTTCGTTAATGATTTTGCTTCACAGTGGTTTCGTCTACATATAAAGGTTTTTATTTTTAAATTAAATTATTGAAATATCTCGAATAATAAACTAATATTACTTATGTATGTATGTACATACAGAGAAATGTTTAAACCCAACTAATTTGTCTGTAGAAAATTATTTAAAAAAAAATGTTTCTATCTTTAACTCAAATTTTATTTTTTTATTTTAATTTTCAGAGGAGCAAAAGAACATATCGCCCAGCATGAGCGGATATCATCTGGAAACAAACGTTCAAAGTAGAATTTTATTCATACACAAATCCTTGAATAACACAATATTTATTGAAAAAGAAAAAAAAACAAAGATGGAATAATAGAAACCAAAAAACAAAATGACAATGTTTATTAATTTAGAATTTATTTACATACATTATTATTATCGAATCTATTAACTCTCAGTATACACAACAAAAATAAATATGAAAAAGAAAAAAAATATTTGCAAAAATTCAAATTACACACACTTGTATACTCGTACAACATACAAAATAAAAAAAGGAAGTTACGAAATAATCACACGTATGCGAGTACTTACTGAAACACATACACACATACATTGATGCATAAATATATAGAGTTACACACTTCCTTGCATACGATCTAGAAATGGGCGCGTGTCGAATTTTTCAAACACTACACGACCCGTACACGAATACGAGTACCAAAATGGCTGCCAACACGTACGAAACATGCGCGCCAAGACGAATTCATATCAGGTGAACAGGACAGCTCAGCAGAGTCATTGTGTCTTCATCATTTTCCATTGTCAAAATGTGATTTTTGATAAATTTTTCTGGTTTTAAATTCGCCTTGATCAGTTTATTTTGACATCCAAGTATGATATTTCCCAAGGCGAATTCTTTTGCGAGTACCCGTATGCATACGCATAAAAAAATGGCCGAAACCAAATCCAATAACAAAAAATAATTTTTTTTACATTTAAAGAATTATTTTTGTTTTATTTTAACGTTTCCTACAAGACTTAAGTATGTATTACATTAGGGGTATAACTAAATTTTGACCCTAGCACTAGGCGATAGCAAATATTGTGTTATTTACGAAAACATTTTTTTTGGGTCGTTTGAAAAAAAACCTCAGCCATAAAAGCGATTTTCTAAAATCCCTAAAGAAAAAAAATTTAATAAGATTTTTTTATATATTAATAAATTTAAAAAAATTAAAAAGTTTCTTAATTATTGAAGGACATGAATTTCATATTTAATGTGTATGAGTTTTTGGCTAAATGTATAAGTACACATAAAAAAAAATAGTTTTCCAACTTTACCGCGTTTTGTGGGTGGCCGTTTTTTTAAAACCGCGAAAAAATTAATATAATTTTTTTTAAATAGTTTTCGACTATGCTAGGGCCATTTTCATACAGTGTGAATTCGATAATCCGGACTCCACTAATCCGGAATATTCAGTAATCCGGACAGAATTTTGCAGCTCATTGCGTATTCTATAATCCGGATTGATTGAAACTCTATAGTCCGGATTGAATAACACCCGTTCATATTTATTTTTTTATTCAAATCACATACTTTGAAAAATACAGTTAAGGCCTCATTAGTTTTTACTTTTCGTTGCCGTTCTGTGCCGTTCGTTTCTGTAGAAAATATTTTTTAATTACTTTTTCTGTGTCTGAACTGTTGGATGTGGACGATATAATTATAGGAATGAATTTTGTAAATGTTTGTAAAAGGTTTTTTAACAAAAATATAAAAATCTTTAATAATTTTATTTAAAATAAAATATTCTGACTTTTAAAACAAAATTTTTAATATTTCACACCACAAAAAACTAATATATACAAACAGAACGAAAAAGTAACAACAAACTACGCATACAGTTTTTCAATTGAACATAAACAAAACAGCTGATTCGTAACAGAATAGAACGTACAAACTAATTCTGCCTTTAAAATAGTGTGATGGAACGTTGCACATGCGTTTTTAGTTTAGTATTGATGCAAGACGCCTTCAGTGAAGAGAGCACACAAGACTTTATCTATTTTAACTGAACTGTACAAATTAATATTTATTTTTTTATATTTATTTTTGCTATGAGTTATTATAATTTTAATAAATACATACATGCGTAGTAATCCGGATAATTCGCTACTCCGGATTTGGGTCTGCAATCAATTATCCGGATTATCGAATTTTTACTGTATTTGCAAAAAATGGGAATAAGTTATACCCCTAATATATGTATTTACATATCGTCATATCGACCCCTTTGCGCGAAATTATCGTATGTTACAACTTTTTCGAAATCGACTTTTTTATGCAAATCGGTTCCAAATTCATTAAATCATCTGTTGACAAAATATTATAACTTTAAATGTAATAGTTATGGAGATAACACAATGCACATATTATCGTATGTAACAGTTTCCCAGTACAGAATGGTAATAAAAATAGTAATAAAAACACTCTCCTATAAAATTTATTTTTTTGTAATGTACGATATTATCGCGCACACGGGTCGCCCTAACTTCCAAAATAATTCAAAATCGACAATTTCCTGGCAAATTTTACATTTTAAAATTTTACTAATTCCTTAATAAGAAATAAACTTAAATTAAAAAAAATTTAAAACTTTTGGTTAATTTTTCATATTGGAGGGTTTTTTTGCTTTTCCTTTAAAATTTGTTCAATGTAATTTAGGGCTTTTATGAGTTCTTATGACGATATGTTCTATTTCCAGTTTTGTTGAGAAATAGTAACTTATCAAGATTTTCGCTCAATAATCTTGTGCTGAGGTCGCTTAAGATTGATCTCTAGTCGCGGAAATCTCCGGCATTTTTAATACATGTTTGCCAAGCTTTTGCAAAATCTTTAAATTCTCTTCATTCTTCCAAAGATTAAAAACATAATTTTCGTTTTTTTTTTTTGAACTATTAAAATAAAATTATTTCATTCTTGTTTTTTTTCTAATTTTATTTATTTTTTAATTACTTTCATTCCCATACTCAGCAAGTTTTTGGTTTTCATTTGGTGAGTCATGCCATGTCTGTCTAGTCCATACACCATTAATAAATTTGCAGGTGTTTGCATGTTTGACAATACAAAATAGTAAATTTTTTCTTTACTGGAATATCATATATACATTTTTTACACTTAAAATCGACCCGTACCACGCCCGAAAGCAGATTTCTGTCACAAACAGCACCTGCCTGTTGAGCCGTGCATATTCGTGTCACGAATAAAAAAAAATACAACACGTGCCCATCCCTAATACGAACAAAGTCACATACCTACATACATATTTAATTAATATAATGCATAACATAAATTCTTTACTATTAAAATATGTATATTTATGATAATTATGAATTATATCCCACAACTATTTCAAACAAAAAAAAATAAAAAATAAAAAAAATAATAATAAAAGAAGAAACATACATCCTAAATAAAATTTAAAACGAGTTGAATTTCAAATTAAAAAATTAGGAAATTTCAATTGTTTTATTTTGTTTTCTTGATCACTTGTAAGTATTACATTCCCGTTCTTTGTGAGGTTTTACATTTCAGCTAACGACAAGTATGTATGGAGAAGAGAAGCTGAAGACCAAAACTCCAAAATCAAACGTTATGTCTTCTGTGTATCATAAATTTGATTTTTTTATGGAATATTAATTGTGTTTTCTTTTCTACAAAAAAAATTTCAAGATTTCTATAAAAGGGTGGAAGGCATTGTTGCACTTTACTCGCCGTATATTCATCGACAGCAGTGATGTAGGGTATTTTCAATTTTTGTAGGGAATGTATTGGAAAATTTCAAGCGAAGGGAAAATAGGACAAAATTTTCATTTTAAGGAAAATGTAGGGAATTTTTAATACTTTGCTTTTCTTCCTTTTATAACTAATGCGGTTTAATTGCGTAAAACTCCTCACAAAAGTGTAAATATTATACATTAAAAAAAAATTTAATTTAAAATTTTGTTACAGTATTACCCGAGATATTTCACACAGAGAGAAAACATCTTTCGGTAAATAATATCTAGAGACAACGAAAGACAAAGAAATGTCTGATTTTCCTGGGAATAGAATTTTTATGAAAAAAAAAATTAAATTTTTATATTGAAATGAAAATTTTTTGGCTTGAGTTCAAATCTGAGTTTTACCCACTTCTTCTTAATTCAAGAATTTATATTTGGATAAATTCATTCACATATTAGTTATAAAAAATTTAGTTTTTTAATGTTTAATATATAAATTAAGACTTTTTAAAATTATATATTAAGCTATTTTAATTATTCAATTGCGTTCTTTGATACAAAAAAAAACTTGGTTCATTCTATCTCTCCAGGGTCCTTGTGAGAACTCTGCAAACTTATTTTGAAATTAAATTTTGTACCTGGAGATCTAAATGTAAAAATGCAAATAAAATAATCGTTTTTGTTAAAATCAATGAATTTTTGGAATAGGAAAAACTTTTTTTGTGTGTGTAGGGAAAAAGGCAGGAATTTTTTCGAGACATGTAGGGATTTTGTTAAATTTCTGCTGACATTACTGATCGACAGTGTTGATAGTGCCCTGAAAAACTGCTGACTTTTGTCTATAGATATTATTACCATACGAAGTTTTGGGGAAAAATCGTCTCGAATAAGGAAGTTAATTTGACGTTTTGACGTTTTTAAAGTTGATTTCTCTACTGTTTTACAGAGCAACTATTAGAAAACCTTACATTGTTAATACTAGATTGTGGGTGATATAGAATATTACTGCATTGGTTGTTATAAAATAGCTCTAGAAATCTGGCAGCTGTATTTTCCTATTTACATAAAGTGCGTTCGAGTACCCAAAATTAAAAAAAAAAATTTTACTGAACTTTAACTGCATTTTACTAAATTGCGTTCTTTTACCCAAAATACAGTAAATGAGAACACAAATTGAGAGCGTAAAGTGATAATTCTTGGTTGAGTACATATTTACAAATTTTTACTGCAGAAATTTCTTGTAGTAAAATTTGGTGAAACCAAAAAAACATATGACTCAAAAGTTAAACAAACAAAAGTAAGAAAACAAAAAGTATACAATTTGTGAAAAAATTATTTACAGAAAGAAAAATGGAAATAATAAAATAATAAATAGAGAATAATTATTTTTAAACTATTCGTTCGTTAAACATGTTAATGCCTTTTAAAAGCGTGAAAAGTGAGCAACCAATTTCCCGTTCGGCAAAAAAGAGAAAAGCCGCAGATAGCTAAAAGTTGCGAAGAAAAATGCGACGACAGCTACAGAAAAAGCTAATTCATTAAAAAAGAATGGCTGATGCTGCTGAGGCTCACTGAATCAGCAAAGAGGATGTCTAACGCCTTTGAAAAACAGCAGCAGGTTTAAATGTATCCGTTAAATCCACAACAAGAAGAAAATATTAAAAAAAATGTATTACATTTTTTATTATTTTATTTTATTTATTATTTTATTGACATAAAACGTACCTAAGCTAATGAGAATGAAAGTGAGTGCCAATGAGAAATCCAAATTGTTTCGAATTCGAGCGAGTGCCTTTCATTCGCTTAAGTTTACTTTCTTAAATCAGAAATAGGCTATTAATTTTTTTCGAACGAACAAACATTTTTCAATTTCGAATAAAGAATTATTCGAATAATTCTTTTTTCGAATAATCGAACATTCGAATAATTAATGAACGACGTAAGAAACCATTAAATACTTTAATATTGTTCCTCAATTCTATGAATTCCCATTCAACACTAACTTTTTACAATATGCCACAAGAAGTTAAAAAGGGAAGTAGACAAATCCTTTGTTTTCACGATTATTTTGTGATAAAAATATGCAATACGAATGACCTCAACTACGATGAAGAATTAGATGACGTTAGGTAACTGATAACGTTGTATTAACTGATCTATAGAAGTAAGTAAAATAGTAAGAAATTGTACCAACGCAAAAATCATGATGATGATCTCAATTATTTATAAAAATCAAAGAAAATAACATACAAACATGATATGATCTTTAATCCTGTTTTAACTGTAAATATTTTATTCTTTGTTCTTTTGAATTATGCGAACAAATTTCAAAATTATTCGTTTATTCGAACAAAAAAAATATCATGAAATTTTATCCGAACAAATAAAAAACGCGAATAATTGACCACCCTAATATTGCCGCATCCATTATCTGTGCAGAAATGACAATCCATCAGTCAGTTATTGGATTCATCCCCTTTATCTCATCAAATTCCTTTCTCATATATTTTATAGAAAAAACTTGCAGCTGTCAGCTGTTAAAAATAGGGCGTTCCACATTTTCATAAATTATGTTTTGTTCTAGTGAAATAGCAAATTACATAATTACAGGATTGGCCAGATATTTTATATATGCACCTTTCAGAAAGGTGACACTTTTTGTGTAGAAAAGAAAACACCAGAAGAAAATAGGAAAAAGCTTTTTCCGAAAGTGTCTTTTGCATCCCGTAGATGGTGCCTGCTATTGGCGATTTGGATATTTTAGTTTTATTTAAGATCTCCACTAAATAACATGTTTTATTGAAGTTTTGTTTTTTAGCAAATGTGTGTAAGTGCATCATCAGTCAAAGCAACAGTTCGTTCTTACTGGAATTGTGGACATTATTTAATTTCTCTTTCGAAAAAAGCTGTCGAGAAGGACATGCGCATAAAATAGCTACAACAGAGAAATGTTATTACAAATCTGTAGTTTTAAATAATTACAAAAGCTGTGGGCAGCGTTACCAGAAAAAATTCAAACAAAAGCGTTATTTGATGTTGCAAAATAAAGTTTTTAAAGTGGATTCACCTCACCCATTTGTTTCGGACAAAATTTTTGTCCTGAAAAATTTTATTGACTGAGAGTTCTTTGTAACACGATTTATGCATTTGAAAAGAAAATCTTCTGCAATATCAAGGCTACCATATCGATGCCTTACTTTCTCAAACTCGTATCTTCAGAAATACAACTTTTAAGGAGAGAAACGGTTCATCTTTTTACACTTCGGTGTTTGTGTAAAATTTCAAATGCGATTATCAAGGAATTGATTGCATCTATATATATTAGCAGTAATAATATATTAATCTTTTTTAGTTTAAGTACGAATCGCTTTTATTTAGATACGAGTTTTCTGTATTTTTTTTTAACTTAAGAGGTTGAGGAAGCATCGATATGAAATATATAAATAAAAACTAAAATCTGTTATAAATTGTGTAGAAAAAAAAATATAAAAAACAAGTTCTTCTGCTAATAGCTATTGAAATAAATAAAACGAAATTATTTTCAAGGAAAAAAACTAAAAAAAAAGAAATGCTCTAAAATCGATTTTGTAACACTTTAATGTGGCAACTCAGTTCAACTTTGTCCGGACAAAAAATTAAAATTCAACCAATTCAAGTAGAGAATTGTCTGAACAAAATCACTTCTCTCTCTCTATCTCTCAAGAAGAGAGACATCAAACTAATTATGAAAAAAATTTAGCGGACAAATATTTTATGGGTGAATCCAGCTTTAGAATCCCATGAAATGAATCCCTGAACCCTGTGGCCATGTCGCAATTTAAGCGATCTTTATAAATTTCCTCATTCATGTAGTTTTTAGGACAAGCAATTTTAAGGAGCTTTTTTTAAACACAAACCGCGCAGACATTTCGACTTGTCTGCAGAAGCACCCAGAGTCTAGGCAAGAATCGAACCAGCGACCCCAGACTAATAAGAGTCTAGTACGCTATCCATTAGTTTACGCGGGCTGCCCCCGTACAATCTTGTACAATCTAATGTACTTTTGTAAAGCTTTAAATAAATATTATAATTTTCATCGATTTTAAATAATTTGATATGAATCAAATTCAATTTCTCTTTCTCTTACAGCATTGACACTCTCTGTGATGTCTGCTAAAATTATATTTAAATTTTAAAAACTAAAGTTTAAAACTAAACTCATATAGTTATGTAATAATTTAATCTATTAATTTCCTGCTTCCCCGGTAAATTTGTCTAAAATCTCTCGGGCATGTAGGATACTTTCGAGAGCTGCCACCTGGGAAGTTTTAAATTACAAAGAATTATTAAAAATTAATATTTTTATGTTGCATTTACCTTGTGTTTCTTTACATTTTATGTATTTTTTTTGAAACTTTAATATTCGGGAATTTCGGGATGCATTTTGTGAATACGAACAACAAAAACAGTCGAATATCCACAAACATAAATACGTGTATTTATTTATTACATCACAAGTATGTACATATCGCTTTTTTAATGCGTTATAGTTGTAACTCAAGAACTCAAAACTTTCAAGTTACTCAAGCAAATGTGTTCCTTTAATACTTCCCTTGCAGAATTATGCAGCCATCCAAGCCAAGGATATTTCCAATAATATGACTGATATGAGAAAAAATTTTAAATAAATTGGTCACAAAATTAAAACAAATACGTTTGCTAAAAATTTTTCGTGTAACATTTGCCCCCAAAAAAACGTAACCACTAGTTTTGCTTAGGGTTAGTGTGATTTAACTTGGTTTTTATATTCACAAAATGAAATCAATTATGCCGCAAAAATGAGAACACATATTTAAAAAAATATTGGAATTAAAGAAAATGCAAATTTAGGTTGTCTGTTGGTCACGTTTTTTTCGGCAAATGTTTGTCAGTTATGACAACTGTCTTAAGGTACGGTCACACCCTAAGGCAGTTGTCATTTATTTATACATTTATTTACTCTGAATAACAAACACTAAGACTTGCTGGTTTGTCTGCAATGTCCTGCAGATACTGATCCTGCGACCCTCAGATTAATAGTCTATAGGATATATAACAAATTGCTTTGCAATAAAGCAGCGATATTTACGCTGTTCTTAAAAGTATCAAGCCAATTAAAAAATTAAATTTTTTGGTAAGAAGATCTTTGATAAAAATTTATAAAATTATAAAAAAAAATTATAAAATTAAATTTTTTAAAAAATTTTTCTTTGCTTAAAACTTTTATTTTCATTTGAAACTAAATCGAAATTGTAAGTTTAATTTGATTTTGGAATAGGATTGCGAATAACGTTTCATATCAAATGAGATTATGAGCGTCCGTCTTGTTTCAAATGTTTGGCCTTGTTTATGTGTGGTATGCAATTTAAAGTCCACAAATACGCCTGCTCCCTTATATTTCCATATGTATGTATGTATGTGTGTTAATGTATACTTATAAGTATGTGTGCAATGCAAAAGAACTTTTGTTTTGGAACTTCCAGTCTGTAATATAGTGGGTTAACACACAAAAAAAAAAAAAAAAAGAACAGGAATCGCTAGTGGGATTGTAATACTCGCATATAAATTGAAAATAGCCGAGCTGCCAGTTCCTTTCCGACATTGATATGAAACGGTTCAAGTTCTTGTTTTCTTAATTAAAAATGCTGGCGCTAAAAAATACATATATTTTTTTGTTAATACTACAAAACATTTATCTACACACATAAATATTTGTGCATTGGAAACAATTAGTAAGAATATGCTAAACTTAAATGTAAACGTAACATTTCAGATATTTAGTTATTCAAAAAAAAAACATTCATGTGAAGCTTTAATTATTTTTTTGTGCAAAGAATGATGTCCTTAAAAACAATTAATACGAGTACATATTATAAAAGGAATTATGAAAGACGTACATACATCAGTATATTTATTTAAACGATTTAATGATGCAAAATGTAAATAATAAAAAAACACTCAAATGATTTGATTATTGTTGTTTGTGAAGTTGATGCAAAAATAAAGTAAAATTAAATAGAAATAAAAAATGCTACTGTGTGCGTATTAATAAAAAGTACATTAAAAAAGCAATTAAACAAATGTTCTTTGCAACTTGTGTTTCTTGTTTTTGAACTTTGCGTGTTTTAGTCACACGCGCTGCTGCAGACTAAAGGATTACACAACTAAATGACCTTTCATCCGAAGGTGGGCACAAGAAGCAGTTTCGCAAAAAAAATAAATAAAACTTGTAAGTACTGCCTCAATATCTCTTCCTTCTAAACTCTTAGAAAATGCAAGTAGTTAATAAATTTTAAAATTTTGCTTAACTGGTTACAATTCGTATGAAATTTTTATATGCAAGCCGGTGTGGGGCGTTCACTAACCCACATCGCGTTGCTTCGTAGCGGAACAAAATAAAAAATAGTATAAATTTATTTATTTATTGTGATTATTTTACGAATGTTTTTTAATTGTTAAGCCACAGTAATTAATATTAGGCTTAAGTTCGTAAAGTTTGATTGTTAATCCACAGTGATTTTTATTAGGCTAAGGTTCGTAATGTTTCATTAATATTAGGCTAAAGTTCGTAGTGTTTTTAGTCAGAAAGAATTGAATATGAGACAGAGTATCCCAAAGGCACAAGGGACAAATTAACCCTAATTAATTCCAATTTACATGGCAGAACAACAACAAGTTTGTTTTTCAGGAGCCACTACACCCCCAAGATACGAGGGTGGATCAATTAGTCCGTGACTTTTCGAACTTCCCTTGTAGTTATATGAAATGCAACACTGTTCTCATCAAGTACCACCTGTTAATAGACAACTGTAAAATTTTGAGCAAGTGTCGTCATTTACTTTGCCTTTAACAGCTGTTCAAAACATACAATATTTATATGTATATTTATGCCTTTAATTTCCATTGGAGCATAGGGCGCCTTAAAAAATTTCCCCATTGTCGTTTTGTATAAGCAAGCCGTGGGTGTCCATTACATGCTTCAGCGCCACATTATCTGAACCAACCTTCGCATTCAGTTCACCCTTAACACAGATGATGTCACCATGAGGAATTGTATCATATACTGCGTTTAGTTGACCGTAGAAAAGGTCCTTCACATCATCGGCTGCGCACTCAGTTGGGGCGTAGCATTGAATGATGGTGATATTTCTAACTTTAGATTTAAAGCGGGCGGTGATAATTCTCTCCGATACTTGTTTCCATGGCATAGGACTTCTACTGTATGATGCAGTTGTCAATAGAAATCCAACAGAGGATTCATGGTTACTGCCAATAAGTTTGCCCGAGTAAAGAAATTTGGTGTGAGAGTCGTATTCGCCGCAGCCATTCCAACGCACTTCACTGAGGCCCAGTATCAAAATTCCATATCGCAGCATTTCATGCAAAACTTGGAGAAACTTGGAGTCCATATTTGCCATGGTGTTGTCGTTGTCTCTTAGCGTTCTCACATTCCAGAATCCAATCATAGTCCATATACGATATCCAAAGGTCGTCAACGAGTAATGTGGTTTATTTCTACAATTTATGTCTGGCGATTCGATAGCAAGAATAAATTCGAAAAAGCGGGTTGCTAGCCTGCCTTTTCTAGTTTTGTGATATGGCTGCTATCTTAGTGTCCAAACACACATAAGCGAATTAGCTATTTGAAGGCGCCAAATACCCACACGCCTTGTTGCCCAGAGCCTCTTTGGCACTCAGCATTTATCTGGAAACCAGTGTAACCCGGAAATCCAACTGAGATCTTCCACTCTCGGTCGCTGATTTGTCCGCAACTGCTAAGCAGTTGACCCGTACAACTACAGAACTTTCCACTATTCGCAACCTGTGGACGCGTCCGATAGCACTCAGCTGTGCTTCCCAAAGAATAACACTAACCAATATATATGCCTAGGAGACCTATATATTGGACAGTTTTATCCCGATGGCGGGATCAAAATACAGCCTCGTGTATTTTTCTAAAAGTGGAAAAAAGTAAATTTCGAGTCCTCATTAAACATTATTTTTTGCGAAAAAAACCAGTCAATCAAACTAAGGAAAAGCTCAATAAATAATACGGGGACTCTGCAACATCGATTTCAATGGTAAAAAAGTGGTTTACTGACTTTCGTTGTGGTCGCACAAGAATTACAAATGACGCTGAACGTTCTGGACGGCCAATTGAGGTCAGTACACCCGAATTTGTCGAATAAATCCACGATATGGTGTTGGCCGATCGAAGAGTAAAAGAGCGTGAGATTGTTGATGCCACAGGCATTTCATATGTCAGTGTGGTTTCGATTTTAAGTGATCAGCTGGGTTTAAGAAAGTTGTCTGCAAGATGGGTGACGCGTTTGCTCTAAATTGACCATAAACGTAAACGTGTGACAACTTCAAAGGATTGTTTGGAGTTATTTAATGGAGCTACGAATTGGTACCTCATCCGTCATATTCTCCGGATTTAGCCCCTGGTGACTACTTCCTATTTCCAAACCTAAAAAAATGGCTCGGTGGAAAGAGATTTAGCTTCAACGATGACTTGTTGAATAATTTTTTTACTAAGTGTATGGAATTTTTATTCAATTTGTTACTTGTTACTAACTCGATTTTCTTTTATTAATATTTTGCTTAAAAATATAAAAAACAACATTAAAGAAATTCTCTTTAAGGTAAGAACTAAAATTTACACTCTTGTGATTATTCTTTTTAAACTAATATTTTGCATAGCAATTGCTTAATAATTTGGAAAATAGCTGTTCTGTTTTGTCTTTTATTTATAATTAAGTGAAAACTTTGTGTTAATGGGGGTTAAGGCCGTTAACAATAAACAAATTAACTTTAAGTTAACACTAAACTCGAAATTTGAACATTAATTAGTAAAAAGTCATCAACACGAAGCGCTCTTCAGTTTTAACTTCTATTTACAATTAATTGAAATATTTTTTGAGTTTGATTTCTTAACTGGAAAAAAATTACGACATTAAAAATTAATTGCTTTTTCTTTATTTTAAAAATATTTTTCAAAAATAGTTTAAAAAAAATAGGTGATTGAAGCTTTTTTCAACTCAAAAAGTAAAATTTTTGTGCAGAAATCGTACTAAGATGTGGTTGGTTGATGGTGCTATTTTAATCTTTTTACATTTCTGAAAAATAAATTGTTGATGTTTTTCGCATGTTTAACTATCTGTTTAAAATTAAGTTTTGGCTAACTGAAAGTTAGTAAACTTACAAATAAAATTAGCATAACTAAACTTTGTTGCGTTAATGGGGATAAGATTGTTTTGGAATAAGTTATTTTTGAGTATTTTTTTTCTACGCCAGTATTTATATCTTATAGTAAACCAATGAACCTTTTATAAATGAACTGTTATTAATGTAAAGACTTTTCTAAATTAAAAAAAAAATTAATTCTTAAAAAAAAATTAATTAAAAAATAAAAAGATTTTTTATAGCTTAAATTGAATGTTTTATTATATTGGCGATATTCGACAAGTCATTTGGAAAGAAGGCTAAAAATAAATCTTACAACTTTAGTATATTCTCATTGGTTTTTTAAAAGTTTTTGTATAAGACAAGAGGTTTGAAAAATTTCAAAAATATGGTTTAAGGACTGTTTCATAGCAGAATTGTGCAGAGAGTACTTACACGTACTCTTACCCTCTTTCATTTAGCACATATAGGAGGTCCATATATATTTTTTATATTTTTTTCAATCATAATTATCCAGCAAACACACATGTTTCTTTTCAATGTAATTATATTATTTTAATATAATAATTTTTCTGAGTATGTGACATTGTTTTAAGACAATTAATTGATATGTTTTTAAACACTTGAATTAAGTTGTTAATAAATATAATATTGGTTTAATTGAAATATATTCAAATTAAAAGTACATGGTGAAATGTCCACTTGTTACATTTTTAAAACCACACTATTAAACAAAAAGAATTTCCGCTTAGAAACATTCGCATACCAAGTAAAAATGTATTCTATCACATTAATAAAACATGAAGTATTAAAAAAACTTCTCTCTTTAAGATAAAATAAATAAAAATTATATGAAATTAAATAAAGACTGTGTTTTTGTGGGTGGTTTCAAATCGTGCATTTAATGCATCAACTGATTTGTTTTTTTAACTGTGCCCTGTCGTAAGAATTAAATAAATAAATATTTTTTCTCAACCAAAAAGTAAAACAAGATAAATAAATGTTTCAGCTGCAGCGACTGTTATGTACTATTGCTTTCCCAAATTATTAATACAATTACTTTTTTTATGTTTCTTGTTAAACAAATTCAAGTTATGTGTTTCTTTTATTTGTACATTTTTAGGTGTTACAAAAACAAAATCGTAAAATTAATGTGCCATGAAAAATGCTGTTCATACGGATTAAATTCTTTACTCGGATCGTTTTGCAGCACCACACAAGAAGTACTTGTTTTGTTAAGCTTGTGGAAAATCAAGAGTCTCTAAAAATTACTAAATGAACACAACATTTTAATTAATAAACAATCTAAAACATGAAGTAGTTAATTAAAAATTTTGCGTGGAAAATAAAATAAAATGTGTTGCAGAAGTGAAAACTCAACAAGCGGAATTTAAATAAATTCCTCACCCAGCAGCGCAGCAAAAAAATACACAATTTTTAATTTTATAAAGGAAATCGAAGTTTTAGGATTTTACAAAAACCAAACCAAACCAAATAAAAACCGAACAGAAAATTATAATTTCCGTTTCCCAAACGGAGCCAAGTAGTATTTTATTATAACAAAATATATATTTTTAAATCGCAGTATTTGCAAGATGAGTGAGTGGATGGTAAAACAGCACAACCAAGACAATTGAAAACATGCTTCTTAAACAGCAGCAAAACGTTGTGACATTAATTGGAGACAACTTTGTACTATTTACGTGTAAATACTACGATGCAAAGCAATTGAAGAGAGGTGAAGTAAAAAGAAAAATAAAATTTAAACAGCAACTGATTGTGTGTGATCTGCACTTAGAGATTTCGATTTGTTACGGAGCGACAAATGAATGTTTTGTAAAACTGTTGCTGCCAAAGTAACATGGAAGGAGTTTTTAAAAATACATACTATAATAAAAATTATGATTTTATAATTAGAAACAACAGCTTAAACAATAGTGCACGGCTGATAAAAACATTTTCCAACAGCTCCAACAAATTGCAACACCACCAGCAATTGCAAACATTATTTGTGTTGCGTCCCATTCGAGCGTACAGCGACAAAATTGAAAATCCTTTTACGGCAATCGATTACGATTACGGGCTTCTTTACAAAGAACCTTTGGATACTTCATCGGCTACAACAGCTTCTTCCATATCTCTGGCAACAGCTTCATCATCAGCATCATCATCATCATTTTACACATCTTTTGAAACATTTACTTCCTCCACAACGCCACAACGCATACTATTGGCCAACAGTCATCCCAACAATTATCTGGCCTTGTTAGCGGTAATATTAGTCGTTGGAACAGCTGCTGGTAACATATTGGTGTGTCTGGCCATTGCTTGGGAGCGGCGTTTACAAAATGTCACTAATTACTTTTTGATGTCCTTGGCGATAACAGATTTAATGGTTGCAGTTCTTGTTATGCCACTTGGCATATTGACTTTAGTGAAAGGTAAGTAATAATTAATTTGTTTCTAAGGACTCCAAAAAATTTTTAAATCAAATCCTTTTCCTCCTTATAATATTATAAATGAGAAAGTTTGGTTGGTTGAGCCACTTATCACGTGATAGACGCTTAATGGATTTGAATGAAATTCGTTAGACGCATAGAACTGAGTCTAGAAGACGCATAGAATAATAGGACCATGGGTGGGTTAAGGGACAATTTCTGTCTCTCTGAAACTATCCAAGCAATTTTAATAGACTTTAAATTTTTAACGACGATAGATCTGAGTCTAAAAAGACACATACGAATTACATTTTTTTTCCAAACTAGGACCACATTCTCTATTGCAAAATAAAAAACTTAATTTTTAAAGTTTGTCTTTGTTTTGTCTTAGAAAGGCAGAGTTGAGTAGTTCCGCTCCATACAACAGTTGAGTATTTGCTGCCATTTTTTCCATCATAAATTTTTATCGCTACATTTAGTCAACATGTTGTGTTTAGCTCCACAGCTGATCAAGAGAGTTCTGCGCTTTTATATTCTATTGCAACGCCGTTTTGTTAGGTGGCGACTAAAAAATTAATTTGTTAAATTTTGCATTACAAATGCGATAAAGTATCGAAAATAAAGAAATAAAATTAAAATACTAATTTCATTAAATAGACGTTTGTTTATTATGGTGTCTATTTATATTAATTACCAAATTAGTTCAATATAAGGCTTAAAGATTTTTTGAACACAGTGCTGGCTCAGCGTTGAATTATAAACTACTATCGGCGCAGGTTTATCATTTTATTGGAGTATTTTGCTGTGCATTTTATGTTGTGAATATTAAATTTGTGGTGCAGATTTTATAATAAAAAAACTTCATTGCAATTTCTGTGTTGTCCATACTTTTTAGTATAAGCCAAACTAATTAATTTAGCAAATTTAAATTATTTCTTTTGCAGCATTTTTATTTCTTTTCAATTGTTTACATTAAACATCTGTTTGAATTATTGAATTATTCATCATGCCGTTTCTAAGACGTAACTGTTGGTCTCAACAGTTGACAACAGTTTCACAACAGTTGAGCTCAACAGCTACGTCTTATGAACGCGACCAATATTTAAAACAAAGCTTTAATTTTTTCTCTCTCGATTAATAAAAATAAAATAAATAAGTTTTGAAATCCTGTCTTGTGTTTTATTTTCGAATATAGTGAATTATAATACATAATACCAGCATATCCAGTAATCCGAATATCTCGTTAATCCGAATCAGGGTCTACAATCATTAATTCGGACTAGCGAGCTGGCACTGTATATTTTAAAATAAATATTTTGTTGTGCGGCTGCACAAATTTTTTTAAATCCATTTAAATTTACAAGTCCACGTTTTAATGGCTGTCAAACTTGACTTCTCTGAGTCAGTGTGCCTGCAGTTTATGTTGTGCGAAACGACTAATTAATTGAGATTCTAAACTTTAGAAGTTTATTAATACGACAACACTCGTACGAGTATATACAAATTTTTTTACAGTTCATGCCACTGTGCGATGCCACCTTGTAAATCGAATTTGCCTTGGACCTGATTAATCGCCCTTGGGCGGGTGATTGGCTGACTGACTGACTGACTGCTGGCTTTTTAGATGACTTTTTCCTTAACAACTTTTATAGTTGTTATTTTATCTATTTTTGTACACACATTTACCTATAAATACGTGTATAATAATGTAATTGCAGACAAATAAATACAATTTAAATGAATAATAAGAAAAAGGACAAGGATGAGGGTGAGTGAGGGAGAGAGAGAGAGAGCCTGAAGTGGGTTGTAGTTATTTAAATATTGATTGTAACTTGAAGGTTGTAGGGACATACACACACATACATGCATATAAATTTAAGTACATTGTTAATACATACAAACGTGGGATTATGAATATGACTGCAGCTGCTTTATAAATTACTAAACGGCAGAAACTTAAGTACGAGCAGAAACTTGTTAACCGGTTGGCATGTCTGTGACGCAGCCAGTCGAACGAAACACAGTTTGCTGATTTCGTCGATTAAACGATAAAAAACATTGGATGCAGTCATACATATAATTGCTTAGGCTCTTGAAACTGCCCTTCAAAGCAAAATCGAATGCACGTTGGGTGTTTCTCATTTCCGCAAGCATTTCGTGTTGCGTTAATGAAATTTTCATATGAAATTTTCATATGAAATTACAATAACTTGAAGAACACATTTTCAATGTGAAATGTTTCTTTAATTTCAAGCAATTAAATAAATTTGCCAAATGAATTTGTTGTTCGTGGTGTTTTTGTGTTTTTATATTTCCATCTACAGCGCCACAATTTTATATTGATTTTATGATGTTGATCGACTTCGAGTCCTTGCACCTCTAACTGGCTGCTCTCATGCTACCAAAATACTGGTGACAATTTCCAAAATAGTGCAATACAAATTGTTACCTCATATTTTGTTGTTCCCAATACAAATTGATATTTAATTTAAATACGGACGAATGCAAACAAAATATTAATTTGGCATCTTCTTTATTTCTTCAATCGAATTAAGGCAATTAAATTGTCTTAAAGTCATTAAAAGCTTTCGTGGAAGCATCGCTAATCCCACAAACTATTTTATCTTGTCTAATGTGATTCTTCTTCGAACTAAATTGGTTGCTAATCCAAAGTGAATGGCGCATATTCAGAAATTACCACTAAGTGCTAACTTTTTTTAAGTACCTATTTAAGTTATTCACAGTTCGCTGCTTTCAGCCCGAAAAGTTTTCACTTCGTTATGGCTGAAGCTGTAAATAAATGATAAATAACTAATACGTTCAAACAGCTGATTGATTACTATTGCGTTCAAAAAATATCCGTCCTAAAAAAAAATACACTAGAGATGTGTTTTTGGTCAACAAGGTTCTATTGAATAACTTTACTTTCTATAACTATCTGTGAAATATTTTTTAGTTTCTGTTTTATTAGTTTCGACTTTGGCTATGATTTCCGAATATGCGCCATTGGCGCAATGTTGGCTAAAGTGCGTAACGTTTTTAGTAAGAAAATGGATATAAGAAACCATAATTATTTATTTATTTGTTTGTTTATCTATTATATATTCAATTGATGTACCACAAGATTTAATCTTATATGTAAAGTACAATGATTATAAGTTACATTAAGGGATCACACATTTGCATAGATAAAATTAAATTAAATTATAAAATATATAAATAAACAAAAAAGAAAGTGCGCAGGTTACACCAGCTACTGGGATAACGTACTTTACTTCATTCTCCGATGGAGTCTGTTGGATTCTTGAACTTGAGTCTATTACAAATGTTCTTTGCATTTAACAATACAGTTCGTCCCTAAATAAAATAAACATAATTTATTGAACCTATTTGTGTAACTAATGGCACCTTAGCACAAATGAGTGGTAGTTGCCGAAAGTGAATAATTCCACAATAATTCTGCGTATTATAATCCATCAGTGGAAGAATTATGACAAATATTTGAAGTAAATCTGCGGCCGCTTCAACTTTAATAAGAACTTCATATGGCTGCCGAGGAACCCAGTAAAAGCACACTATCCAAAAAAGTCAATTAAATGCAGAAGTTTGACCTGGGCAGCAGTTAATTTTTAATGATTTTTACACAGGCTTGTCATAGGCAAGAAGTCGTATCTTTTGATTCCTGTTGACTGTTTTAAACATATTTTTTTCGTCTTTCTATACTTGAATTTTCTCTACAAATATACATATTTATTAATGTAAGGAGAAATAGGTTTTTTATATGAATTGTTTGGCTTTAAATTATTTTTATAATGAAAGTTTTAAATTAGCTCTGTGTATACTAAACATAATTAAATTTAGTTATATTTTTAAATCGACCAGTTTATAAATTATAAATTATTTATATTGTAAAAGTGATGATGTACTACGGTGCAAAATAATTAAGCCAGAAATTCTTAAAACTACATGCGTTGCTATTAAGTTGCTGAGCTTGAGGAAGACAATTTCAAAGGCGTGACGCATGTATGAAAAAATGCCATGCTGATGCAAGAAGGTGGTGCAGGGGAATTATGATATTTTTACCTCTTAAATATCTGGCATATTTTTATCACTAAGACATCGTGGAATCTCCCAGTAAATAATTTTATGCAATAGTAAGAGTACACTAATATTTAAAAGATTAAAAAAACACCATATGGATAAGGCCCAGAAACAGTCCACCAACCCAAAATTTTTTGAAATTTATCCAACTTATTTTTTTAAATCTTTTTTTAAGGAATATTAGACTAGATATATAATTTTATAAATTAAATAAAGGAGATTCGATGGTCATTAATGCACAAAATATTAACAAATCCTATCCTACCTCAGGTCTTCTAATTTCATACCAGAAATTAACAATTTTTAGATATTCATATCAATACTTTAGTGTTACTGAAGGTGGCTCGATCGAATGGGAAAAAGGATGATTTAAGCTAAAACATAACCTCCTTGCTTCATCTCTAGTCTACTTCGTGTAAAAATTATGGTAAAAGATCTACTGATGCTTTTCCTATAAGCATCACAGAAATACATGTATGTAGACTACGTGAACCACAACAATACATAATATACTTATGCCAGATGAAGCATGACCAACAAAGATGATTACAAAAAAAATTAATAAATAAATAAATAAATAAAAAAATCAGTTACGTCAGCTGGTCAGGTAACAGACGATATGTTAAAGCCGTCTTGTTTATTGTCTCACGTCCGCAAGCATACAAATGTGATATATTAGTTAAAACATGCAATTTATTTTAGATTTATATTTTGATAGCAAATAATAGATAAAATAAATATAAAGAAAAAAAAACAGCGAATGTTTTTTATTTATTTTTTTATTAGCAACATGTACCCACATACTTAAGTACCAGAAGCCTGTATAAATGTATTCATTTTATTTAATACAGTGAATTCAGAATCCACCACACAACACACACACACACATACGCAACCAATAAACAAATTAAATGGGAAAGAGAAGGACACCATTCACGAAAATATGTGGTCATTCAGTTAAACATGAAATCATTTGCAATTCACTTGAGTGTCATGCTACAATAATATAAAAGTAGAAAGGGACAATTGTGACTTGAAAAAAATATTGTAAACTTTAAAATTATTTTGTTACTAATTTCGATATGAAATACCTTGGAATAACCTTCAATAAACTCTTGAAATATAACAAACTTGCTCGCTTGATGTTATCAAAAGCATATAGGATATTAGGTTCCTTTTCTAAAATACTTCGTAGTAAACATCTACTGTTACAAAGGAAATAGAAATTTTTGAAAGAAAAATTGTGCGAAACTCTATTGGAAAACATTTTGAATCGTTTTGCAAACAGTATTCTAATAGTTTTGTATACAAAGAGTCTAAAGTTACACTGTGGGACTTTACGTTTGTGACATCCTTAGGATATTTATTTCAAGATTTTGTTTTCATGAAAATAAACTTATATCAGATATATACGACAATCAAAAACATTTTAGTTGGTCAATTATAAATTATTTATCTCCCATTGGCTATCTGAATGAAACTGCACCATCTTTCGATTTGTCAACTTCTTTGAGGCATGACTTTTTCTCAAAAAGTGTACAAGGCACACATAGAGGTTAGTCCGGCTTGTCCGTTCATATTTTATTTTTTGTTTGTTTTTTATACATTCTTGTTTTATTCCTTTCCTGTTTTGTTTTATTTTTTATGTTTCAGTTAATACCTAAATTAGTTTTAAGCTTATTCTTAGATACGAGATTCTCCCTCGAATCATGTTAAGCCCCGAGAGCAAGGGCGTAATTCTCTATTAATATTTTATAATAATTATTATAGATAGCAAATTACTGTAAGTAGGTTACTGTTTCGGTTTAATGTTAATTAGGATATTACTTTTTAGTCCTAAGCTTTGTAATGTTTTTTTTTATAAAGGTTCAATAAAATATACTTTACCTTACCTTACCTTGTTACTAATTTTCTTTTTGGTGAACAGAGAGAAAAGTATTTTCCATAAACAAATAAGGCGGAACATTTTTAGAAATATTTATTTTTAATTTGTAATTAAAATCGTTCATAATGTTTGTGAAAAAATTTCACATGATTACAGACTTTTATGTACTCGCAAAGTTGCTTTCTTCTTTCTTCGTCATTTACACATACTTGTATTTGATTGCATGTGTATGTGTTTGGTTGGCACCCAGCTAGCAATTTCAATCGTAAAAGATCCTACTGGGAATCTCATGAAGAACATTTTAGATCGTAGAGGGAATCGTTTGAGATTTGTGTAGTTAAACAAAGTGTAACAATGTTGTTTTCGTAATCTTCAAATAATCATTAGAAGATTTTTTTTGCGACTTGCATATTAAACATTCCAAGATTAAAAGACGAGCGTGTCAGAAAATGTTTAAAAAATTAATAATCAAGAAGAAAATTTATGTAAATTTTTTTGTTATTGTTACTCGTCAGATCATCATCAGAAGCTTCTTTTAGGAGTCGTATATTAAACACAATCGTCTAACAAACATCCTATGCTAGCTGAAAATGTTCAACCAACGAAAGGCCACAAAATTTGTCAAAAGTAAACTTTTTATGTGGAGAAAGAAGTGAAAGAAAGTTTAAAGGCAAATTGAAAAGACTTTGTTTAAGTAAACTTTGCATGTGGTAGAGTCATCTAACCAATGGTGATCAGAGTTTATTGGCAAAAGGAAATTAATAGTTAGAACTCCTGATGTCGTTTGTCTTCTCAGCAAAATAATCATAAACATTCTAAACAGGAAACTCAGACGATATGAACTGTTACATCTACAATTTCATTGAACAAATTAATTGATTTTTTTAAACATTCCGTAGAGTTTGAGTTACGTAGAGGATAATCAAAAATTTGATGATCCAATTGATGTAGCGATCAACTATAATATTTCCAAGAGATAAGTCTTCTCGTTATCCAAGAGAAGACTTTTACATCTTATTTAAACTTTAATTAATATTTAATTATAAGACTTGTTCGTGTTGTGTTTAGTTGATGAAATATATAAATATAAATAAATAAATATTATGTTTATAATTGTATTTAACTATTGTAATTTGTGTATTATTTTTATAACTAAAATAACTAAAGAACACAGCGAATGTAAATAAATAAATGAATAAAGAATGCATTTCGTACTGCAGACTACAATCATTGTTGTTTTCATTTGCTGTGCTAATAATACTTTTGGCAAATAACATTTGACTGAATGCATCGAGTGGAGGATTGATTAGACGCGGTATTTCAAAGACCAAACACACACACACATACACACATCATCATCAATAACAACATTCAAAAATATACATACGAGGTCTTGCAGTGAGTGCGCGGCAACGTAAGGAATGAATGAATAATTTTGCGTTTTAATGGCATTCAGGCAACTCTCTGTCTGTTATTCATGCATTCTTGTCACATACACGAACGTATGATTAATATTTACGTACAAATTAATCATACGTCATGTTGAAATACAAACACGCAAATCCATTAATAATTCCCATTCCAGAGAAAACAGCAGCAGATGGAAAACAAAACCAGAAAAGAAAATAAAAAACCACTCATGAAACTACAGAGATATTTTCATGTTAACATAATTTAATTTTATGTAAATACAGTAATATCTCGATAACCTGGACACGCGATTCTCTCTAATAAATTTATTTATTTTTTTCCGATTGTTCATTCATGTGATGCTCTTTGTATAATAACGAAATCTGTTACCTTAACACGCGTCCACGTTTGGAATTTTTGCAGCGCCGGAGATGATATTTTCCCTTTATTTGCATCATTTCGAACTTCATTCCAGAATGCCTGCAGTTCTTCCTTGGGATGCATCTGATATCCACACGCGATATCATCTTTCGTTGCCATTCAATTTGCCAACTTTTCATATCGCTCAGGTATTGTGTTTTTCGACACGCAATAAATTAAATAAAGCTTTTAAATTTAACAAAAAAAAATTAAAGAATTTATTACAAAATAATTTGATAGCATTTTATAATTATATTTTATTTAATTAAAAATTCAAAATGCTTCAACTACAAAAACAAAAATCACAAAACTATCCGTTAGTAAACAAAGCACTTGCAAAAACGAAGCTACACAGAGGAAAAAAACCGGTCGAAAAACACCGAAATTGACACCATCCGTTGTCAAAAAGCACTTTGATCTGAATTTGACAACGGCTGGTGTAAATTTCTTAAGTACACCTTGTTCTTCTTTTGTCAACAATCGTTCTTGTTTTGAAAACCATTCGTTCTTAATTTAACAACAACCGTTCCCATTTTGAGAGCGCTTCGTTCTTATTTTGATAACAAGTGTTCTTATTTTGAGAACGCATCGTTCTTCATACACGATCGTAATGCAGAATACATACAATCGAAAAAATAAATCGAAATGATACGGGAAACGTAACGCAGAATACCAAATTTGCAAAACGGAGAAAATTTCGATTCGAATCGAAACGCAGAATAAAAATGATTAACAGTCTTTTTCGTAATATCTGATTGTTTGAATTTCAACAGAAAGTTAACTGATGGCCGCCGGTTCGCTTTTAACAGGCATCATTTAGCCAACGTTTACCGATTTGTGAGTCAACAAAAGTCTAAACTAGAACGTATGGCAATGTTGTCTATATTTGTTACGAAAATTTGTGTATTGAGAAACTAAAAAAAAATAGAAAAATTTTTCTAAATTAATAAGAGCCATTTTTCACGATCAAAGTTTACTTTGACAAAGTCTTTGCAATTTTCTTCTAAACTTTGTTTCGCTTCTCCAAACGCAAAGTTTACTTTGTGTTAAGTTTTTGTATTCGTTTGTTAGATGAACAGGCAAACCAAATACACAAACATGTAACCAAATACACGTACATGTAAACGACGAACGAAGTAGAAAGCAACTTTGCGATTAGAGCAAAGTGTGTACTCACCCCCTTTCTTCTTTCCCTTATCACCCTCAAACACAAGACTTTGCAAAGTAAACTTTGACCGTGGAAAAGGGCTCTAATGAAAAGAGAAGAGTTGTTGAATTGTCGATCGTGTTACTGAAACCGTTTTATTATATTTTAATTTTTTTAATTAAATGTTTTCAAGGTTCTTAATTGATACAAACAAATTTTTAATTTTCAAAATGAAATTATAATTTTTTTTTATTTAAAGTGATAATTTTCGAACTAATTTGATTCTTAGTGGTTTTTAATGCAAAGTAATTTGGCGCTAAGCGTTCGATAGCTAAATGTTATTTTAAAACAAGAAAATATATTGAAACATTCATTTAATAAAAATCAAATAGAGATGTTGTCAGTGACTGTTTTAGGTAATTGTATTAATGTAACAGATCAATGGATTCAATTCAATGTTGATGTTGATGTTGAAGTGAAGTTTTGATGTCTTTTACATAAACATAATCCAAACTGTCATGTAAACGATGGGTTTATTTAGTAGAATGTATTTTTAGTAGTAACTTTTTTCCTCATATTACATGTTCTTTTTTTTCTTTCTTGTAATCACTTTCAGTTCACTTAACAGGTATTGTGTCAATAAGACCATTCCAACGGTCGAAAATATAAGGCATTTACTAAGGAGGCCTTTTTTGAGGTGCTATAGGTTCAGACGAACTAGCTGAGAAAATATCTGTTGCATATCGTCGTATAAAATAAAAAAGGGCCTGAAAAAAATTGTTCATAATTTAATAGTAGACTTAAAGAACTTGATGAAATGCAAACTGTTGTGTTCACAAGAACGATTTGTTCACGATAGTGTTCTTAACGCCAGTCTAAATTAATAATACTGATCTAAAAAGGAGTTCTTAAAATCACTTTAGTTTGCATTTTATCAAGATTATAATCTTATTGTAAGATGATGAAAAATTATTTTGGATTTGAAATTATTAATGGAATTAAATATTCTTTCTTGAGAATTTCGAGTTCAGTCATTTCGAGACGAGTCATGTTTTATTGACAAGATTCTCACGTTTTCTCCTTTAAACTTTCATTGATGTTCACACAAGTCATGTCTTCTGTACGACATTTACATGCAAATACCTTCAGGCATAAAATTATGAATGAGAGAGAGCTAAACGTAATGACCAGGGCAAGTTGAAATATGCACAAAAATTATTAAAATATGCATGCAAATATTCCAACAAAAAAATCTTTAAAATATGCATCCGAAACAACACTGACTAATCATTTTTAATCAGTTTTATTTAAACAAATGTTTATTGCGAAGTGTAATGAGATGTTTCTTCAAGTTTTGAAATGGAGAAGATTGAGCGGTGCCCACCTCTACAAACACAATTTTACGTTGAATAAATACTCGTATAAAAGTTTATAATAAACTAAAAGAGCTTGTGTCTGCTGAATAAGGCCCTTCACAAGGCCTCTTTGCAGAGTTTTTTTTCCGCCCACACAGGAATGAAGAATGAAGTCAAATAGCAAACAGACACTAGATAACACCAATACTGTTTGCATGTAGTAAAGGATATGTGTGTGCTCTCGATATGTTTTCAAGACTTTATGTGTTTATGTTGTTATAAATGCATACATACAGACATACATGTGCATGTGTTTTACTTACAAAGTACTCACACGAAACACTCACACATCCATACACACATATTTATATTGACCAAATACACGGCAAAGGTGTAAAAGTTGCCAACTAACCAACAGAGAATCAACAGAGAAGCAATATGAGCATTATCGATAAACAAACTTTGGATAAACAGCAAATAAATAACGCTGCAGGTGTTTGTTTACTGAACGGACATTAAGTGGCTTAAGTTTTTGTTTTTGTTTTTTTTATCAAGTATACAAGTACTTTATTATTGGTTTTATTTTTTTTTTTATGTGCTAATAGCAAATATTTTGTAACTTATGTTGTTTTTTATTATTTCTGTTTCTGCAATAAGTAGTCAAGTTTAAATCGAATAAAACAAAATTACTCGTTTATGAATTTTAGATGTGAAGTGGGTGCTGCTTAGGCGCGTGATAGTGGGCAAGTCCATTCATTTCAATACACTTTTTCAAACTTTTTCAACGTTTGATTAATGAAATAAACGAAATTGAGGTTCTTAAGTTGTTCAAACAAATCGAGTAAAGAATTTATCATTTTTGGGAATTATAGTGGAATCTCTCCTGAGCGGACACCGAAGCGACCATAGAAATGTGTCCGTACAAGGGCGTTGTCCGTTCAAGAGAAAACTACAAGTTTAAATCAATAAAATTTGTGTATGATGTTTAGTTTTTATTTAAACATATTTTTATTAAAGAAACAAAAATATGTATAAACAATTGATTTGGGTTTAAAAATAAAAGATGATGAATATGAATTGCAAATCGTCTTATGAATTCATAAGAGCCTTAAGTTACATTGAATAAATTTCTCAGGACAAAGCAAAAAACCTCTTTAATATGAAAAATTAATAAAAATTTTGCAAAATTTTTTCCGTTTTATGCTAGCTAGGAACACAACTGAGACGAACGACGAATTTTTGGCCGCATATTAATTAAAAAATATTAGTGTATATGAAAATACACAGAATCACGGCGACGTCGAAATTCGTCATACACGGCGAATTTTGCAATAAATTTATTTCTATTTCTTCGGCCGGCGAACGACGAACAAATTACTATAATGTGATCATTTTCGGTTTTATTTTTTAAGTTTCTTAGTAAATAAAGTTTCTTATTACTTTAATAATTGTTTTTATCGTTATTTTATAACATTTACAATAAATATATAAAATAATTAACTTCAAAAATTGGTTTTAGTTGTGTTTTTGTTAATGTTTCTTTTTTAAGTATGAATTATTTTCTTTAGTACGGTCACACTACCAGCTGTTATATAAAACAAGCAAAAAAAATAAAATTAAAAAATATATTTTGGTAAATAATTTTGAAAAAATGGATGCTAGTGAGATAATAATTGAAAATGTGAAAAAACACGAATGTTTGTATAATCTTGCATCTCCTCATCAATATGCGTTCTTCTTGAAAACCTTTGTAATCTTTCCTTAAGCAAAGTTAGAAGAGCATTAAACTTTTAAACATTCATTCTTGTTGCTTTAAAGAAGTGTTCTTCATCCTTGAACTTAAGTTCTGCAAAACCATTTCTTTGGAATCCAAGGTCGTTTCTATTAATGTTTACCGGCCGTACCCCCCAACCTCTTCGTAATTATTTACGTACAAGCAAAAAAGCTTTCACCATGATAAACATAATATTAATTATTCTAATAATTTTCAAAAAATTTGAAATTCTTTGATTCATTCTTTATTTTATTTCTTTGCACAAACAGTAAACAATAACTATCAATTATAACAGCTGTTATTTTTTCGTCGTTATTGTGCTTCATACGACGAATTTATGTAGCGAATTTCCGACGATGAATTCGTCGCGTTGGACAAAATTCGTCGTTCGTCTCAGTTGTGTTCCTAGCATAAGAGTATTTTTTATTAAGGAATTTGCAACAACAAATTTCAATATGCAAAATCTTACAGGAACAAGTATTTTGTATTGAATTGGTGCATCAAGAAGTCGCGTTTTTAAATTTTTTTGTAGCTTAGGATTTTTTAAATCCTAACGACCCTTGTGCGCGAAATTATTGCATGTTAAATTTTTTTGAAATCGATTTTTTTATGACAATCGGTTCTAAGCCCAACTATTAAATATTATAGCCTTAAATACAACAGTTATGGAGATAATACAATGTACATTTTATCCTATGTAACAGTTTCATAGTGATAAAAATGGTAATAAAAATGGTGCTCTGTAAAATCTAGTTTTTGTAAGATACGATAATATCGCGCACAGTGGTCGTTATGACGATTTTACCCAATTACTTACTATTCAATGAACATATATATACAGCGCAATTGTGAATAAAAAATTCCCCGGGAGATTTCTTCCTTTCCTCAAAAAGGGGCTGTTCATGTATAATATGCGAATAATTAATATGTGAATATTTATGTGAACAGCCTCTTTTTTGGAAAAGGGAGAAATCTCCTGGGGAATTTTTATGCATAATTGGGCTGCTTATTTATTCTCTGAGTGGCTCGGATGCCTACCTTGCGCTTATCAAATATTAGAACAGAAACAACGTTGTTTTTCGGGAGCCGCTTCAGTGTTTATGTGTGTTTCCATTCATTCATTCAGAGTATGCGCCACTCTTTAGGTGGTTCGGTCGAATGCGATTTGAAATCTTTATTTGGGTTTGTGCCAATCGGTACCAAAGTACTATGGTAAACAAAATATTTGCTTGAGGGGAAAATATTTCATCTTTCTGCTGTTCCAAATGACTACAATCCGTCGCACAGTGGGGCCAATTAGAAAAAAAAGGTTAATAAAACTGTATCTCTGAAACTTGCGATTCGATTATAAAACAATGTATGTAGAAATCATAGAGGAGGGTCTATGCCTTAAGGAATTTTTTAATTTGAAGCACCTTGTTGAAACACACGGTGGACTACAGGGTGTCAAAGTGGACTACCTCGGACATGTAAGACTTTGTTGGCTTCATAGCTTTTACAAATATTATTTGATTGTAACAAATTTATGATTTTTGTAAAGCTTTTTAATAGATAAAGAAAATACATTTTATTTTACAGAAATATCTTTAATATTTTCTAAGATATTTGGCTTTCAATTTTTAAATTTTTATTTTTCGCCTTGACTTTGCTCGCAATTTTGAAAATAGCTCCGGTAATAGCAAAAATAAAATTAAAAAGAAAATATGTTATGATTCTTAATACAATCTCTGATAATACGCAGAAAAAATTTTAATTTATCTTGATTCATGTAGTCGTGAAAAAAAATCAAAATCAATTTTTTGAAATGAGAGAAAAAATGGATAAATTTTTACAAAAATACAGCTTGATTGATTGTTTGACGTTTTTCCTCAACATTTTTGCAAAACCAAAATTTTTCTTTTTCAATATATCAAAATATTAGACTTCAATAAAGACTGCAGTAGAAAATTTAAGCCGATCTAAGCATGCGCGCTATATCCAGCATTGGACGAATATGGAGAATTTTTTTTAACGAAATTCGATATTAATCGCTTAAGAAAAAATAATGCCCATTGAGTTTTAAAATTTTGTTTAAAAGTCACATTAGATATATTTAATACAATGAATCTGACTTTTTATTGTTACCCGGCCGGTCCAAAATGTGGCGTGGAGAGTAGATTTACTGAAAATAGTAAAATTTTCAGAAGCATTTAATATACCTGCAGGAAAACTGTACTAAATGTTAATTTTTAAATTTTATTTCTTTATTATTTATTA
Source organism: Gymnocheta viridis (assembly GCA_956483585.1). Classification (NCBI taxonomy): domain Eukaryota; kingdom Metazoa; phylum Arthropoda; class Insecta; order Diptera; family Tachinidae; genus Gymnocheta; species Gymnocheta viridis. The sequence goes on from OY101444.1 coordinate 6,924,697, forward strand.
ACAAACAAATGCAACAATATATTAAATGGAAATTTTTTTATGAATTTTCAAATCCCAAAAAAAAAATATGCGAAGAAAATACGAAATACGGCTCGAATTTTCAATAACGACGCTTCTAATTTGCTGCTTGTCAGAAATTTACAGGTTCTGTAAAAAAATTCTACTATCAAAAATTTACATACCAGAGTAGTTTGTTACCGATTGGCACACACCCTCTATATCGTTTGAGGTGCCCTGATTAAAATTGAAAGGGTACAAAAACTATTTTTTTATTAAAAAACAAATCCAAAAATTACTTTTGGTGAAAAAACGGTAACCGGCGGGAAGACCGGTTAATTTTTTGGAGAACTAAAAGTGGTAATCCGGTTTTCGGTTCCAGTTTTTGAATACTCGAATACTGAGTAAATTTAAAAATGTCCCTATTAACGCAAGTCTGTATGCACTTGAATAAATTTACTTTGATTCATATATTGCAACTTTACTTTTTGTTAGTTGAATTGATTTTGAACATGTAATAAAAAAAATAATAAATAATAATCACTTTGGATTAAAAAAAAACTACTAACAACAAAACTGTTCGAAAAATAATCACATTAAATAAATAAAAATATTTTTCATAGTTATTAAATTTATATTAATCGAGATTGCCACGATATTTTTTTCAAAGATTTTAAAAAACTTTTGTTTGTTGAAAAAAAAAGTTTTCTAAAATTTTTCATAGTTTTTAATCCAAAGAGATTATTATTTTTTGGCTAAAGTTCGTAACATTTTTTAGTCAGAAAGAATTGGACATGAGACAATATTCCAAAGGAACAAGGAAAATTTTTTAACACTGATTAATTTAAACTTACACGGCAGAACAGAAACAACGTTGCTTTTCGTGAGCCGCTACACTCCCGCCACTGTTTAGGTGGCTCAGTTGAATGTGATTACAAATTTGTATTTATACAGATATTGTCTAGAAAAAGCATACGAGAGTTATTTGTATTATTAGTTGTTTTTACAGTAAACGCTGCTTTACCACTATCAATATTCAAATTTTACCATCACTAATTAACGTTAAATTAACCCATTGTTACATTTTGTTAATAATGTAAAATATCTTTTTTCATTTATCATTTTTTAGGATATTTTCCATTGGGCTCGGAGCATTGTCTGACATGGATTTGCTTGGATGTGTTGTGCTGTACTGCAAGTATAATGCATTTATGTACGATATCAGTTGATCGTTACTTATCGCTGCGTTATCCGATGCGTTTTGGACGTAATAAAACACGCAAGCGTGTCACTTTAAAAATTGTTTTCGTCTGGCTCTTATCGATTGCCATGAGTTTGCCATTAAGTTTAATGTATTCAAAGGTAAATATGCACATTATAATTGATAAAATTTGGCAACACTGGTTGAAAATGCGACCAACGACTTTAAGTTTTTTCTTAATAAATTAACAAAAGATCGATTGATGTGGGTTTTGATTAATCGAATATATTGTTAATTAGTACTCTTATTAGCTTAACATTCGTACATATAAATATTTGGTGGTTTGCATAAATTTGTGTGTTTGTTTACATGCTCATGTTTAATAGAAATAAAAATTAGAAATACCGGAAGTTTTAGGGACAGTTTGATTGTCACAGTGTCAAACAAATTAAAACTTATTAGCTCTCTCTCTCTCTCTTACTAAAAAGTACATATGAAAAAAGCAAATTGTTCAAACACACATGCATACTTTGTTTATTTTTTTAACTTGAAACTAACACATGCATCTGCAATAAGTGTGCATGCATTAGTAGCAACTTTAAACGCTTATAGCTCCCAAAGTAATGAACCGATTTATATAAAATTAAGATTGTGGATATTTATAGAAAAATACCTTTGAAATCATATAAATCTTTCCGAAATCGATTCAGTATTATGCTCGTAAAAGCGATCTAAAAACATGCTTGGCCATTAAAGATATTGATCAGGAAATAAGTATTTAATCACATTCCAGCTGTTCGTACTTAAGGAAAATAAAAATCATTGGTAGCTATTGGGGAAAGCGGGTCGCCAATTGAATGTTTGCATCACAGCGTAGACCAGAGATGAAACTTTGAGGTTATGTTTTGGATCAAATCAGCTTTTTTCACACGATTTTTTGGTGGAAAGGATAAAGAAATATCATGTAAGAATGAGGGAAAATAAACAAAACAAAATTATGGCATTTTGCAAGTAACTAAATCACAAAGGAGAAAGAATATAACAAATTATAAAGCTTTTTACAATTTAATATATAAAATAATTAATATAAAACAGAGGAATTATTAATTTGTTCTCTTATTGAAATGTGTGCAGTGAGAAATGTGTCGTGCAAGTGCTGGTAGTGTTTAGCGTAATAAATATTAAAAGCCTGGATTAAATATTTTAGTAGTGTGTGTGGTGGGTGGGTTTTTACTTGTACGCGTTTGTTCAACGAAAGTGCTTATTGAAAGTTGCTGTCTGTAGAAAAATACAGAAGCCAAGAAAAATATTTTTCATGAACAATTTTAATTTTCCTGTAAACAAAATAATAATTTACCTGTTAATAAAACAAAGTTTTTAAGAAATTAGAGTTAAAAATTTCTTGCGGCAGAAAATGAATCAAAACAAACCAAGAAAAATCTTTGTTTAGATTTTTTCGTGTGACAGAGTTAGCAAAACAACAACAATAGCATGCCGCGTCGTGTCACCTCTGGTCTTCTTTGTTATTTGCATGAGAAACATAAACAATATGTAAAAACTTGCAGAAACTTCTTTTTGTTTTTCATACAAAAGTTTCACTTTTTCAGCGAGTTTTCCGAATAGCCAACCACCCTCCCCGATTTTATTAATCATTAATTTTTTATAATCCGTTTTCTTTTTATTTTCAAAAGAATCATGCTTCGGTTTTAGTTAATGGGACATGTCAGATACCGGATCCTGTCTACAAGCTTGTTGGATCTATAATTTGCTTTTATATTCCTTTGGGTGTCATGCTATTGACATATTGTCTTACAGTGAGGCTGCTGGCTCAGCAACGTCAGAATCTTGGTGGTACAAATCCAACAGCAACGACTGGCTGGGCAAGTGGATGGCTGGGCCAAGCACCACCACTGGGTAAGTTAATTGTCTATTAGTATACGTGGGTAAATAACGAAATAACATATGAATTCCAATATAAAATATTATCCATTATTGTTATTTATTACTTAAATGTTTGAAAAGCCGAGTCGATCACAATCGATTTGTGAAACAAATTTCCATGTGAAATCACTTTTGTAAGACTGCAAGCGCTATTGAACTTTCTCACCCGGAGCTGCTTTATGAATCCATCACTCAAAACTAATTTCACTTTTGAAAAATAATAAACACTTTTCTCTTGTAAAATTTCAGAGAGACGTTGCACATGGCGACGCCTCTTAAAAACTGGACACGCCAACTCTTCCCATGCAGCACATGCTCATTCAGCTAATTCTACAGATACTGAGTTATCAACATTGGACAATCATGAACTCTGGTTACCAGAGTCAAGGTACTTAAAATCGAAATATCTGTGGTAATAAGGAAAAAGAACTTAAGTCAAGTCTTACCATTTTGCCGGAGAGCACATTTAAGTGAATTTTTAGAAATTCAGAAGTTAAACATGATAACTTTGCTTTTCGTTTCTTTTAGGAATACATCGTTTTACTCAAAATAAAGCTAAGTTGAGTTACGTTGTTATTCCATATGAAATATTATATTGTTAAAAGATAATATAAAAAACAAACCATTATGGTATGACTTCCTCAAAAATCATTTAAGATAATTAATACTTTTGAATACGAAGCTTACAGAGATGCTGCAGGCTCACATTTAGCTTATGACGACTTAAGCACATTTGTTTCTTATTGCCAGCTATGAAAATGTAACAAATTTTTTATGTTATTTTTAGATCATCTTTACATTTTCAACTTTTCTTTTATTTCCATGCAGTGTACTGGAATCTCGAAATACCACAATGACCGCTTTACAGCAATTTGGTGCCGAAATGCTTAAGCTTTCAAGAGGATTGGAATCAGTGGCTTCATCATCGACGGCATCACCTACCAAATCTGAAATCTCCTCTGGGCACTTGCTTCCTTTTCCACACATGCCTTCACACAAATCTAACTCTGTACAACAATACTGCATTCTCAATCAAAATCAACAAATTCCATTGCATCATCATCATCATCAAACTCTCAATCAGCAATTTCCAATCCATACGATATCTTATCAACAACAATTATCCCCTGGGCAGCAGTTGAATCATCAACAGCAACAACTTCAGCCAAATCAGCAACAAGAATTTTATTTATTTGACCAACAAAACTTTGTGAAAAGTCATGAGAACCATGCGATGACTACTACAGCTTCTTCATTAACAAATGCTGCAAAGCCATTTTCGACTGCCATAGATTTCTCAAAGGATTTCAAAACACGAAAGCGGTAAGTGCACCGCGCCATGAAGAAGCTAACATTGAGCGTAAAAAAAATAAAGCGTACAAAATCCTGCGAAAATTCAAATGTAAAGTTTCGGGCATGTGAAGAGTAATTTAGGAAATAATATTAAACAGAACAAAAACTATTCTGATTTATTCGACCTTTTTATTAAATTTTATTAAATAATTTAGACAAGCTTTAGGTCCAGAAAATAAATATAAATGATTTATAATTAATGGTTGTAAGTACCCTACGGGAAATGTTGTACCAATTGTCCTGAACATACCTGTCCTTTGACTGGTGAAAATAGGAATGGTACAAAAAGTTCCTGAGTCGTGACTGGTGAAAAGGGGACGTTTCACAAAACTAGAACAAAAGTTCCTACAAAATTCCCTAACGCCAAAAAATTGTACGTATTTTTTTCTATTTTCTTTTACTATTTATGGTGATTAATGTAATTTACATTAATTAAGGATATTATAATCTGATTAAAATAATAATGCATTTGTTGATTTGGACCAAACAAATTTTTAGAAAATTATATTAATCGAAGCCGAAAAGCTAATAGGATACATATAGGGTAAATTCAGCTCCAGGATAGTTCTTTTACCGGTTTTTAAGCAACCATAACAGGCACTAAGGATACAGGCACACAGGCCATGTATGCAAAGGTCAGGCCTAGAACCTGTCACCGAGTATCTTAATTATGTCAATTGACCCCCTCCAATGACAACGCCATGCAAAAGTTACCGGTACCTCTCATATAAAGTTCCGGAACTCGAACCGGTTGCTAGTCCCTAGGAACCAGTCACGTGACGTATCCTGTGACAGTTTCTTTTCCCTCACGGGTAATTACTCGAACTTTTATTAATATTGTATATATTGAAACGATTAATTTGGCTCAAGTTCAAACCCGAGTTTACCCATTTATTTATTCTAATGTTTTTTATTTTAATTTTTATTAAAATTTTTTTTGGATAAATTCATTATTTTTTTTTAAGAGAGTACTATGTATAGAACAATTTTTTTTATTATTTAACATACTAGCAGAACGGATCAGTACTGATTTCGAGGTCACTACACCATCTCATCAGCGTTCTTTTGTTCAATTTTACCACTTTTGACGGTGGATACTAGTGATCAGGAATATTTAACAAATTAGAATACGAAAAGTACAAACTTATTCAAAAATTAGAATAAATAAGTGGGTAAACTCGGGTTTGAACTTGAGCCAAATTAATCGTTTTAATATATAAAATATAAATGATTTATTTAATCCAATATTTCGCTTTCTCAATGGAAAGCCCCTTCAGGGATATATTTAATTAAAAATTAATAATAACAGTTATTGCTTTCCCAAACCAATAAAAACTTATTCTAAATTTGTTTGAAAAAATAATAAAAAATTTTCAAAAAAATGCAATTACACAAAAATACAAAATTACTTAAATCTATTACAAAAAATATTCAATTTCCTGTTTTATTTTTATATTTATTTTATGTCTATAATTTTATCTGTTTGTGTGTCTAATGTCTGTATCCATTTTAAAGTTAATTCTTTGTTCTGCTGGTGTATTTATAATCTGTAAAACTTCGAGAATGAAACGACGTTTGTAGTTTGTTTCTGTGTTCAAAACTGTTGTGTTTTCAAAATCTGCTGTATGGTGAAAGAAACATTGCACGATGTGATGTTAATGCAGTTTTCTGAGTTGATCTGTATTTGTATTTCTGATCAGATTTATGTCCGGCTAATCTAGTTTTTAGTTTATTTTTAATAGTACCTATGTATATATACTTTATTACACCCTCCCTTATTATTTCCCTTAAATGGTGTTTTGTAAACTACATTAAATCTGTCTAATAATCCTTCATTTTACTGAATAAACTTTCTAATGAATTATATGTCGTATGAGCCATCCTATAATTATTAAAATCGTAGATTTTAGAATTCTCCAACATTTTAGAAATTATCGGTACATAAGTCAAATACTGTTTATGTTAAGCATGTGTATGTTAACATTTCTAGTTTAAGATTAAACCACCACAATTACTAGCAAGCAAAACCAAAAACCACAAATGAAGATTAAGGTTAACTTGATATGTAAACTCAAAGTCAAAAAGTGGCCCTTAAAGATTAACAAATTCTTAAACATTTGTTTTGTTGCGAAAATGTTATTTTTTCCAGAAATTTTCTAAGTCTGTGTTTAGACGAGTCATGTATTATCGACAAGATTCTTACCAAGGCAGATAAATAAGGTAGTAGCGATAGCGCAGCTGATTAACCTGACTAGATTTCAATTGTAATTTGTGTTGATAATATACTCATAGCAACAGGGCTGAATTCAAACTGTCGAGCACCTTATACGTATTCAGTTTTATTTGATGTTTGACATTTTCTAAAAGATTCATCTGTTCTGACAGTGCCACCCAGTTTTTGTTGTTATTTGGACAGCTAGTCAAGTATATTTACAGCAAATTTTGTTCTGTTGTAGAATTTTTTTTCTCATGAAATGCAAATATAAAAATGTAGAAGCTTTGTTGACAATGTCTCCAAACAGTCACTATAATAGTAGACAAAAGTGGTGACTTAGAGACACTTGTCCCCATATTTGCTTGAGGGTTTACTTTGGCATAGTCCAGTATATCGTCACCTTAAATGCAAACGGTCGTAACTGCACAAATATTCGAAATAGAGTTTTTAATAGATTACGATTCATGTTATCACGAATCACTTATTAAAGAAATTCAAAGGGGCATGAATACAAGTGCATCTATTTTGTAATGCAAAACGGTGTAACTACATACACTCTTGTAAAAATATAAATGTTGCCTTGTATTGTTTAAAAATAAATAAGTCTTTATTATTACAAAAAAAAAAAGATTAAAAGGAATGCAAAGAATACTTTATTGTTATTGACTTTATAAAGTTTTTAGCTTCTCCTTCAAAATAAATAAGAGTGCAGTTAAGTCCGTTGAAATCAAAAAATGTTGCACAGTCATGCAACCAAATAACTTTTTTAATGTTTTTTAGTGATACTTTGCTGCACAATTAAAACAAATTTGTTACTTCTGCAAAGTTATTCTCCGTAAAACTATTGAACGCCGGAAAAAAAATTCATTTAATATTTAACTTATCTGTTCGAAAAATAAAAAAGGTCATTTAATTATTCATTATTGTAAAGCGATGTGGAAAGTTTTCACAATTTTTAATTAAAAAAAATTACAGAAGATTGAAATACTAAATTGCGATTTTTTTAATATATTTTGCAGATCATTGTCCCAGGTATCAGGAAGCAGTAAATATATTTTTAGCAAAAAACGTAGAGCTTCTATGGCGGTTCACATACCACCGCCAAATACTCCAACGTCACCTCAGCTGGCAAAACGTAAACGTTTTAACAGTTTACCCGAAAATATTTTTATATCGCGGCAGACAAAACTATCGAATACAAAGATATCGTCTGAGGAAAATATATCCACAAAGAGTACAATTCTGCCGAACAAAACTTGTCAATCCGACTACGATATCAAAGAAAAACACAATGAAAAGTCTAATGAAAATGATTCCGAGCTACTGCGATTGCCCACTATTTGCACGTGTCCCTATTTCGGAAATGGACCTTTGCAAAATTGTGTAAAGCATGCAGAGATAAAAATTGTCTCAAGTATCAAGTTAACCACAACAGCACCTAACAACATTGCGGCAAACGGAACGGGAGACGAGAACAGTTTAATATTAACCAATCCAACTGCAACAACATCCAGTTTAAGTCAAAATACTCTGTCGATAATGAACAGCAATCATTCGACAAGTTTACTTACAGTTCACTCCAGCAACGAGGGGTCATCCTATTTGACTGCTCCCCATACGCCAAAGCGAAAACTAAGCATATCAAAAACTGCGTCCATAGTAACATGGGACTCAGGAAGGCATCGTCGTAGAGGTTCTAGTTTTGGAGGAGCCCACACCTCTTTGCTACTGACACCAACCAAAACGGGCTCAGCTACACCATTAAGGAGATCAGCTACACTAAGAAGTCATAAGAATATGAATTACAGTGGTGGCGAAATGGCATTTTCAAGTTCACTTAAAACCAAATCTAAATCCCCCCATTCCTCGCCATGCCTTCTGCAACGTAATCAAACTGTACGATCACAACACTCCCGAAACTCAAGTGTCATTTCAAGAAACTCTTCACGTCATGGTCGTTTAATACGACTTGAACAAAAAGCGACTAAAGTACTGGGAGTGGTGTTTTTTACATTTGTAATCTTATGGTCACCATTTTTTGTACTAAACCTTTTACCCACCATCTGTGCAGATTGCGAGGACAAGATAGACCACTGGGTTTTCGATGTTGTTACGTGGCTGGGCTACGCCAGCTCAATGGTGAATCCTATATTCTATACAATCTTCAATAAAGTATTTCGGAAGGCGTTTAAAAAGGTTCTCCTGTGCCGTTATAGCAGCAGCTCAGACTGGCGGCCACAAAGGTAGCACATGCCAACGTTAATATTGAATAAAGAAGAAATGAAGAAAATTGCACAGAACCACTATAACAATATTGCTGACGACAATCGTAGATCAACAGCTTCAAAGGCAGCAACAAATTTTAAGGTGAAATCATCAATGGATAAAACTCTTGATTGGTGGATGTACTTCTACAAAAGGTTCTAATGGCCGCAGTAGATGTGAAAAGGGAATGGTAAATTGAAGTGCTGGGAATTTTCGTAAGAATAAAATACGCTCTTTTATTCTTTTCAAAAAAAATATACCCCTTTCGTAAAGTACCGCTTCCAGCAACTACGTTTTGCAAAGGATACCTCTTCCAAGAAAAGAAAAATTATTTTGTATATAAATAGTTAATCAATTCTTCCTGTATTATATCTTTAGTCGGTAAAGATTTACAGCCTTATTCACAAACGTTTTATTAGAGACTAATAAGCAAAAAACTTTAAAGTAGTATTCGCAAACGTTTAATAGCACTATGAAGCTGCAATTAGACACTAATAAACTCAAAAAATTTATTGTAGGCATCACCCTTCTTTATCTATTTAATAAGTTGACATTTGTATTGTTAAAAGTAAAAAAACAATTGTGGAAGTTTGAAAGTGTGAAAAATAAAAAAAATATGAATGTTTTAAATGTAATTTCGACAATCGGTAGGTTTAAGCAGAGTATAACTGTAAAATAAGTACATTTCTTATAAAGTAATACATATTTATACACACGCAAACGCATAATTTTACCTGTTTATTTAAATATTGATATTTGCCTTGTCTTCTTTCACCCAGTTGTCGCTGCGATTTCTTTTAATGGTTTTATCCATATTTTTGCATATTGCAAACACCAAAAATTTTCCAAATAAATCAATCAAATAAATTAGTACAAAAACTGCAACGTACTCGGTATTTGAATATTTTTGTAATATTTTGTCAAAACATATTGTTGGAAATGCCATTTCAAAACGTCTTAATAAATTTATATCTATTTTAGGATATTATGAGCAATATATGCTATTAATCTAAATTGATTAAACAGCCTTTATATGGAATTAATTTCACATTTTTCCAACCTTTAGAGAATACTTGCTAATCGAGTATTTTATTGTATGCAACATTAATTTTAATTTGACAATTGAAATAACACAGTGTAGCTAACACACAATCACAAAACTGAAAAAAACCTTTAATAGTTAATTTTGTCTTATTAAACGTTTGTGAATAAGGTTTTTTATTACTGGCTAATAAGAATAAAACTGATTATTAACTAATGTGAGAATAATGTCTTTAATAACAATTTTTTGTGAATAAGGCTGTTATAATCTATAGACCGAAAATAAATAAATAAAAAAAAGTTCCCTTTCTAAAAAGTACTTCTTGAAAAAATAGCGCCGGTTCGAACACTTCAACTTATGTTGCTCAACTTTTGAGTTTGTGGGAGAGAGGAGAAAAAAAAGTGGTAGTCGCGAAGCACGTTTTATTGTGCCATTCGTAATTATAATCACGAAGTTAGATGCATGTTATTATTTGACATTTCTTTTCATTCTTTGCTTCGCTGTAGAAATGTATACGAAAATTAGGTGTAACAGATTTCTCTGTGTGAACATTAAGGCAACTTCAAAAGACAATTAAAAAGAAGTTGAGCAGCAAAAGCTAAAGTACTCGTATGTGAACCAAGAATTACAATTCAAAAAAATATTCCTCAAAAAGAGCTTTTTCCAATCGTTCAAATAAATACAAAACGGTTACTTTCTCAAAAAGTATTTTAGCGAAAAGTATCTTTTAACCCCTTCAGACCGGGATGCATCGATTGTACGGGTGAGTTTCGGACTCAATATTTTCGCTTCTATTTAACAAATATCAAATAAACAAACATAAAAATACTAATTGTGTTAAGAAACAGTAAAGTGGGCATATTTTAATTAAAAATTTTATAAATTTAAATGTTTCAAACCAATTGATGTCATTTGATGCAATAAAAATGCGTTTTAGCTAAAAAATTTTATCGCGATGCATCCTTGAAGGTCAAAATCAAAATTTATTATTGAATTATTAATTTAGTCTTCTTCGAGCTTTTATTTTAAATTTCAACGCTCTACGAGTGTTTTTAATTGAAATGAAATTCATTAAATTTAATAAAATTCCCATTTAATTTCTGCACACTTTCATGCCACGAATTGTGTCACACAATGTCAGGCAGTAAAAAGTAACCGTTCCATAATCAGTCATACAACATGGAAACACTAACAAAGCATACAAAAAATTTCCTTCGACCTGTTGGCTTCTTTTTTTCTTTTTTTTTTCTTTTTGCTCGTGTATCGTAATTTTTCTTTTCGTTGTTGTTGTCATTGGGTGTGTTTGTGTGTGTGTGTGTGTGTGACAACAATGCACAAACTGCTTTTAATTTCATTCATTGGGTAATGAACTAATAGTCCTTTTCAATATTCCAACAATGTATGAATGAATGTAAGTGTATGTGTGTATGTGAGCATGAAGAATATAAAAGTTTTTAAAAGTTCTCATTCGCATTCCACACGATAATAAAACTCAAATTCAACGCATTCATGACTGCAAAAAGTTTATATTAAAACGTGAGATGAAAGAAAGCTGGTTATTTATTGAAGACTATTATAAAGAAAATAATTCCTGTATTAATTATTAATTGAAATTCCACGTGTTGTTTCTTTGAGAATATACGAGTATCACCGGGGCGATCCAGTGTCAATATTAAACAAAATTAATTTACTAAGTTGTTTATTTGTCCACACATCAGCTTTCTTAATTATTTGATATTAATTATTTCAATAATGAGTGCAAAACTAAAGCAAAGAATGCTGCAAATACACGATGATAAAAATATTGAATTGATGTTGCAGGTGCCACGTCACTACTGCGAAATCATTTGGAACAAACATTGATAGTACATTGACCGCAGCAGGCTACACGGCTACAAATGCCACTGGCTACAAACTGCACACCACACTGTGACGACGTGAATTGGATGCAATTCCCCTCATGCAGTATTTCTGGGCTGAGAAATGCGACAATATTGATTGTTTACGTTGTCGGATCCGGATCGAAATGAACCTCATCAGACACAAAAAGGCAATTCAGCAAGTTGTCGTACGTTTCCACATTTTCAAGTATCTTCTGGCAAAATTGCAAGCGAATCGGCAAGTCTGCTGCATTAAGTTTAATAGCACTTTGAATTTTGTAGGGGAATAAGTTAAGATCTGCAAGGTCACACAACTGGTATCCATATGATTAGATAATCTGTCCTTGTGAAAATACTGGGATTGCTTTGCAGGTTTTCGATTATAAAGCATTGAAGCGCAAAATTTAAACTGTGATTGTATTGTTGCTTATTAGTGTTAGTGCAGAAACCGAGATTTCCCAGCAAACACAAACTCAAACGTTGGAAACATGATGCCGCATTGTATTACCTTAGGTAATACTTTAATCCTTCAAACTAAAAAAACGCTTCTTATCATAAAAATTACAAGAAAAAGAAAATCTCTTTTCGAACCACACCTTTTTTCAGAAATTAAAATGCTGGCTGCTTGAAATAAAAATCAATGAAGAGCGGTCTGAAAACCACAAACTTTTGTTTAGTGTTATCTTCCCTCTCATTTTTATATGTTTAATAACATATTAGACATTGCATATTGCCAAAAGCTGTTGCATTCATCATTCATCTTTGGAATTGCTTCATTCTATTATTTTTGAAAATATGAAATAACGCCTGCATAAGTAGTCTTTAAAAAAACGGCATCCGCCGTTTGTACACTTGTCGCTGTATCATTGACGACTAAATGAAGAGCATAAGAATCTGACGAATGTGTGTAAATTAAATAAATGCTCTAATTATAATGATCAATTAAAAAATAATTGATAACAAAAAAGCCAAATGAATTGTTCATAATAAAATATTTTTCGAATATCATTAATTTAAAATGAAACGCGAGTGTTTGCTGGATAACTAAATATTAATAAAAAAAATATATGAAAAATGTATAAGCATCCGCCTCGTGTACATTCCTCGCTTTCTCATCGACGACTAAATGAAAAGGATAAGAATCTGTGTTAAGAATCCGTGTGAGATAATTTCCACAATTGTGGTATGGGCTGCGCTTCAATGTTATAAAGCCTTCTAGCGACTGACTCATCTCATCTCTGCAAAACTATTCATCAGTCTCGTAAAGGTCCATCTACTCGGAGGATCGCCGCCAAATGTGTGCTGCCTATAATCTCTTTGAAAACTACAGACTCCAGTGCGTGATAGAGGCGGACAATCCAGATTATTTTTTCTGTGTCCCAGTTTTCCACGAGAAACGAGAAAAAAAAGCATTCAGATTACTTAGAAGAAAAAAATTATCAAGTTTTCTTTTGGTAGCATCTTTCATCAGCCACCCTGTAGATATTTCAAGAAACGCTTTGAATACAAATAATTGCAACAATTTGATTTTCTTGGAAGAACTGTTGAAAACCCCCACCCCACCCCACAAAACCGTATTATATCTACGCTGGTATTTTTTTCTATCCATAGAAATGTATTTAGTCAGTAGAATATTGTTAGAAGTAGAAAAAAAAGTTTCAAAATGATTCAATTATAAAATCATCATCAGTAAACTGCAGCGTGCTGCAAAAGCTATTAAAATTACTTTGAAGTGATAAACTGGATGACTAACAATATTAAATATAATAAAAAGTAATAAGTTATTAACAAGTTTATGTCTTTCAAAATGTCCGGCCGTTAACAGGAATTTATAAAATTGCAAAAACTTGCAAATGTATTTTCTTGCTGATGATGAAGTGCGCTCGCTGCTGCTTGCTGATGAGCGAAACTTCGTCATCTTTCTGTGCTCTTTTGTAATAAAGCAAAGTATTTTAAATTTAATTAAACATTTAAATATTTATCTGTGATTGTCGTAAAATATGCTCAGCTTGGAGTTGTCAAATAAAATACAAACGTATTAATTGATGTTTATTTTCCCAGCGATAGCTGGTCAATCGTAATCAAGTGAATAATGAATGGTTCGATAACGATTAAGCGCAATCGAGATTATAATCGATTAACGAACTGTGTCAGCTAAAATATTTTAATTTTGGTACTTTTTATGGAAATTGCTAAAATTTTAATTTTATTTCATTTCTTTTCGTTGCAGTAATCATATCACACCGGAGATGACAATGTAGAAAGAAGCACTTAGAGGAACAAACATGTGAACTAATTTAATGTAATGCAGACTTAAATGTTAATTTGTCAAAATAATGTAGAAATATCTTGTTCTAACTTTTAGCATATAATTTTGGTTTCTTCTTTTTGAATATTTTTCTTTCTTCTTTTTTAATAAAAAAAAATCATAAGAATTTATAAAATAAAGAAACTGTCTACTTTTTTTTAAAGCACGAAGACTTTCTTGCATTTCTTGAACTTGAGCAGCGGCGACCATTAACGATTATGAAAATTAAAGTTGGCTTAAAGTGGAACTTTTGCATGGGAAAAGTGGTCTTAATACATACTTTAATAATTAGTTTGAAAATCCTTTAAAAATACGGCTAATAATCACAGGGTTCCCAATTTTATTTTATACCTTATCCGCAATTTGCGATTTTTCATTCCCCGAATTCCCATAAAGTAGCCATTTTCTTATCCCCGAAAATCCCCACAGATCTGTAATAATAATTTTAAAGCTTAAGGTCCATTTTATAACAGAAAGCTTTATCAAATTCAATATTTCGCATTCACATTGATAGATTCTTCTGGAATATTTAACACTTATTTATAACAATTATTTTAACAATCAAAATTTGTTTTCTTCACAGAAATTGCAGAATATTAAATAAAATCAAGCTTTTTGTTATTTGTTAATTTATTAATTGGACCTTAAGCTTTTAAAATCTTATTACAAATAATAAACAAAAGATCGAAATAATGATTATTATCTCATCCCACATATCCTTAAAAATGCAATAATACTATGACAAAGGATATATAATTAAATCCATTTGTGTAAAACTATTAAAAGTAGTTTATTCTTTGAGCTCTAAATATGTATGTATGTATCAATTGTTTATCGCTTCAATAACTTCAGAATTGAAATCTTCTGATTCAGCATCCAATGCAGTTTTGTTGTACATGTTGCTTGTATTTTTAATTTTTAAAAGTGTTAGAATTTGAGAAGAAGGAATAAATTCGGCACAACAATTTGAATTATTTTTAAACTGTGTATTTTTTCTAAGACGGCATTCCAATAATTCATATTAAATTCTGTTGCGAATTTTAGTTTTTGCTGTATTCATTGTGGAAGACTTGTTCAACACAAGCGTTACTTTTGGGTACACAGTTGACACTCACAACAATTAATGACACAAAGTTTCAGACTTGCCGCTCATAAGTTTTTATAAATTAAGATTTTTTTCAGATTTACCACCATCACTGAGAAAAATATGTTTTGTCAATACAAGAATTTGAATACAGAAAAAGACTAAATAACAAGTTTTCTTATTATATATTATCCCCAAAAATCCCCAGCGAAAAAATGATTTCTCCCCGAAAAAACCCCTGGGGATTTTCCCAAAATTTGTATCCCCAATCTCAAAAGAAAATCCCCTATTTGGTGACAAATCCCCAAAACTGAGAACGCTGAATAATCTGCACATTTAAGCGATGTGATTTATTTGTTCGAACTAAATTTTTTTATAAATTTTATTTTAAGTTTTTTCTGCAAAAGGCTTTTTTTTAAATTCGCAGGATCAAAACTAATTTGTGAGAAATGATTGGCTTAAAGGGCACTCACTATACATTTGTCAAATGTTTGAAATCATGCTAGAGTGCGTGTGCTTAACGTTAGGATATACATTTGCTTGAACAGATGTCAAGCATTCATTTTGCAGTTTACTTTGAAGTGACAACAGTGGGAGCAACAAATACAAAAACTATAAAAAGTGTTAATTAAATTTTTTTATCCAAAACACTTTTTTTCATCGAAAACACGTTTTCTTTCATCCAAATTTTTGCATGAAGAGTAAAATCTATACATTAATGAAAAGCACTCGTCAAGCATGCTAAAAATTTAATTTTTTTGGTTTTTCATCAATCATATCGATTGATGTGATTTTGACCAATGTATAGTGTCCTTAAGCCATCCATCCAGCAATTTTATGTAGAATCCGAATATGCTTTATAATTTTGGTCATAAAAAGAAATGACTTCTCCATACAGTCGGAGACTAAAGTGTGAATACACCGTTCAAAGTGCATGAAGACCTAAAATTTATTAATATATTTCTTTCTGAAATAATAAAACGTTGGATTTTTTGAGAAATAGAAATCAAGGAATATTTTGAAAACATATTTTTAAATTTTTTGTAGAGTTTTTATAAAGTGCCCTTTAGAGAAAATTTTCGGTTGCACTTGTGATCCGCCTAATATTAAAAAAAATGTATTTGCTCTCCAAGGAGAAGAGTTCTGGGGGTAGTTAAAAGCCAATTATGTATTACAAAAAGTTTTTTTTTCAATTATAAATAAAATACGGACAAGAGTTTTACACCTTTTTAAATTAACTGCAAGATTATCTTCTTTGCAACTCGCACAGTGGATACTGACACAGTTTCAATGATATGGTTCCTTTTATAGTTAAATCGCTCAGTTTCGCATCGGTATGAATACGAAAGTTGCGAAATATCTTGGCCAACATTATTTTCATCAGTATTAATGCGTAGCGGTAGCCAATGCACATGCGTAGTCCTTTAGTGAATGGTATAAATGCGAATGGATGAGCCTTATGATCGGCCGAGAAATGTTTGTCTGGATTAAAGGTTCCAGCGCTGGCACCCCACACATCTTTACTACGTTGCATGTTGAAAATATCGATACCAATTTGTGTGCCTTCGGGTATAATTGTGCCATTATTTAGTTTGAAATCAGTTGATGCTTGACGCAATACCATTGGCACGGGAGCAAAAAGTCGCATTGCTTCATTAATTACCATTTCCGCATACGTCATCCGTTCAAGATCATCCACAGCAATTTCGGTGAGTACAAGTAAATCACTCTCTACTTGACGCGCATTAGTTGTAAGGTTTTGTTCTTCACTGTTTGTGGGAAAGACTTTGACGAGTTCGTTGTATAATTTATCCTGGTATTCCGGATGCATTGCCAGGCATAAGCAAACAAAATACAAAGCGGTGGATGTCGTTTCGTATGTCTGCAAAGATTCAGGTGAATAAAAATGTGACCCCCGAAAAATAAAAACAAGAGTTTTTAAATTGTTCATACTCACAGCTGCCACAATGACGTTTGCTTCATCTCTAACGTCCTGCCATGTCAGTTGACCCTCTTCAATGTGTTTCCGAATGAGTTCAATGAAGACTCGTGACTTTATTTTGTTAGTTTCTTCATCATTATCTTTATTTTTATTCACGTAATTGTTATTTACTTTTCCTTTTTCCCTGTCTTCTTGTTGATTCATTGCCTTCCCAGAGATCTTTGCTTCCGTCATTGCACCATTTGAGGTGGATTTAGTGGACTTTTCTGTCTTCTTATGCACTTGCAAAAGCTATTGAATGAAAAATTAAATTTAAAGCTTCTTAACAACAACATAATTCATATTATTCCAGCGTAAGCGATTTATTATTCAAACATACTATTTATTTTGCTGCATTAAAACAAAATTCAAGCAAAAAGAAATCTTACATTTTCAACGAATTCATATAGAACTTTGATGTACTTTTGCTGGCGCTTAAAGAGAGATGAATTTCTATAAAAGATATCCGGATACAGCCAGGGCGATAACATTCTCTTAACGCACACTTCAGTGACACTTAACATGGAAAAGAAGAAAAAAATAAGAAAAGATTAGAAACAAATAAACTGGAGTCTTATTGTCGCTTTCGAGAACTAGCTGATTCGATGACTAATTTCTAATTTTAGATCATGGCATTCGCTATCGAACAATGTGTTTGCATTGTAAGATACGTGATCGAGCAGCTCGTTATTGAAAGCGACGATTAGACATCAGTTTTCATTATTAATACTTTTATTCGAATTGTATTGATAAATGAAATGAATATATTTTTGGTGGGCTTGAGGCTTGAACACAATCAGACTGATAACTTCAACACGAGAAAGACAGAATAATTAAAAAAAGCTTTGGTAGATTGCATAACCATCGTGAGTAACTTTTTACTCACGCTCAGGCAAGCTCACGATAAAGAAATTTTACTCCTGCACGACTTTATATTTTTGATTCATGTTCATGCTCGCTCACGTGATTGAGAAATCTAAAAATTGTTGCGTTCATGATTCACTCTCATCACGTGAGCCGTATCTATCACTAGTTCATAACTGGCAACGCACAGTGGCGTGAAATAACAAAAAAAAAGTGGTCATAAACTGCGACAGCGATTAGCATAAATCGATTTGCTGCACATAAAAGAATTCATAATTTTTCAATATTGTGTTTGGAGGCACCCTGTTGTTAAACAAGGTGAATCCAAGAGCATTCTAATTGGCAAACTCTTAAAAAAGTCGTGTTCCATAAATATTTTTGTTATTTCTAGTAAAGTCATAATATACCAAAAGAAATCCAGTTTAATTAATTTTATTGATTGGTCGATTATGTACGGTGACCAAACTTCAGTTGCCAGCCGGCATCTTTTTTTTTAAAAAGAACAAACACAAACCGCGAAGCCTTTTTGGCTTGTCTGCAGAAACAGCCAGGGTCAAGGCAGGAATCGAACCTGCGACGCCCGGACTAATAGTCTAGTACGCTTTCTACTAGTCTACGGGAGCTCCCGTAGACAAAAACCAAAAATTTATAACTTTCCGTTGACAGTTGTTAGTTGTCTGCAATATCGTTTTCAGCCACTTGCAATCTAACTGGAGTTCCTATTTGTAGCTGGTGGCTGGACTACCCTAAGGAAATCGTTATTATACTGAATAATAGAAATAACAAATTCTTTGTTGTGGGCTTAAAAACATTTTAATAAATAGATTTTTATAAAAAACAAACTACATATTTGGAAAGTAAGAAGATTTTAGTTCACATATTTTGCTCCAAATAATTGTTGTCACTCATAATAACTGCGACAACAGTCGCCAAGCAAAATTTTTTAAACTAGTGTCATTAATCATTTCGTAGTTACGTGTCTACAATAAAAAAAAATCCATTTGCGCATGCGTATGACTGAGGCCTATTTAAAGGGGTAAGAGAAAAACATTAAAAATAAACTTCTTTACTACATTTTAGTAATAAGTTGAATTTCATTATTTTTATACATTTATTTACATAAAATTGCAATTGAAATTGCTGCACACGCACGTTTATGCATTCGGAATGTCATTGATGATTCAATTATTTTTTTAATGATTTTTGAAAATATGAAATGAAATAGTTTCAGTCAAAAAGAATTGGATATAAGACAATATTTCAAAAGGACAAGCTAAAAATTAACATAAATTAGTTTCAACTAAAATAGCAGGACAGACAGAAAACAGACAACTTTGTTCCTAATAATCATTTTGGATTAACAACCACGTGTCTAAACGCAGACTATGCTTTACCCATTGTATGATTCGAATATCGCTGCTGAGTCATCGTGATAGCTCGATTTGGTACCCATTGTCGTCTCTATTTTAGCCAATTTTGTTAACCATTAAACAGCCGGCCAGCAATTGCAAAAGTCCAGTTACACATGTAAAGAAAAAAGAAAATGAAAAAGCAAAAAAAATCATGTGTGAGCGAGCGATGAAAAGGTAAATAGTTAATAAAAAAACACAAGTGCCATTTCGGATTAATCTAGAAAATTGTTTTAGAAATCCCATAAAAAAAAAAATTGAAAACTTTTCAATAAAATTTTCTAGACCAGTCAATTATTGTGTGGATTTTCAAAACCGTACTGTGATCAAATAATTTTAAAATATTGTTCCTTATTCTTACTTAGTCAAGTTCCAATACATATATTCACAGTTTTTACTAATACACTCATACCTTTACAACTTGATACGAACTTGCTTTTGAAATTCTCTTTCCATCGAGTGTTTCAATTTACTGTCAAGAAAACATTTTTTGGTTTATTTTTTTACAAATATTCTGCTGCAATTCAAAACTAAAAATTAAAATCAAATAATCAAATATGTTTGTAAATAAAATTAATACGTGTAACCATGTTGTATAATTTATAGAGCAACCATATGAAGCTCTTTCCTTTACGATGACATCTAGAAAAATGAAATTGCTTTAAAATTGCGTGCACCCTACGTCACAGCTATCAATTTAAATGAATTATGTTAAGCAGTACGTGTGCGAAAAACTTTAAAGGAATACTTGAGTGTGTGGCTGCAGGGTTATTAAAATTTGCCCAATCTAGAAGGAATAACAACCTGATACAATTAAAATTTAAAAGACTAGAATCTGAATGGGAGTTTTTAATTCATAGTATTCGTCTTTGGAACTCGCTACTGTCATTCATACAATTTTTAATTTATGCAACGCAGTTTAGGAAAACTATTTTCAATTTCTATAGTGAAAGATAAATTTTATATAATTTATTTAATAGTGAAATGAAAATTTATGGCTTGAGTTCAAATCTGAGTTTACCCATTTCTTCTTAATTTAAGATTTTATTTTTGAATAAATTCATTATTTTATTAAGAGAGTACTTTTTATTTGAAACAATTTATTCATCAGACTAACAGAAGGGATCAGTACTGATTTCGATGTCGCTACGCCATCTCATCAGCGTTCTGTTTGATCTTAGAGCCAATGACTCTGGAAAAAGCGGAACAGTATGGAATATTCGCAATCATCAGAGTTGGAATTTCGTACTAACCGAAATTGATTTAACTTGAAGGAAATGAATAAGTTGCACTTATCGTATTCCAATTTGTTAAATGACACGGTTAAATAGTTGATATTCCTACTCACTAGTATCCACCGTCAAAAGTGGTAAAATCGAACAAAGAACGCTGATGAGATGGTGTAGTGACCTCGAAATCAGTACTGATCCGTTCTGCTAGTATGATAAATAATAAAAAAAAATTGTTAAATTGTTAAATTGCTTATACTATTGTAATTTTTATAATTCTCTTTGATTTTTTAAAAGTTTTTGTATAAGATAAGAGGTTTGAAACATTTAAAAAGAAGGTTTAAGGTCTACTGATGATTTGGCTTTAGCACCAATGAAATGCATGTATATAGACTAGCTAGAAAAAAACGCTCAATAAACAAAAGTTTTTTAAAATATTCAAAAAAAGATATCGAGGCAATCTCGATTAATATAAATTTTTCAAGATAAACCATAAACAGTTCAGCATTAACGTATAAATATTAATTAAAATTTATTTAAGTATGTGTGTGTATCTTCATTTCAATAAATTTTTATATATTTATATTTTATTTTATATTAATATTACCCTGCAGCTAAATTTGTAACTAGTAAAGTTTTGGGACAGTTATAATACTAATTGCAATCAGACTATTCAGTTTATGAAAATGAAAACACAAATAGAAAATATAACAAAACAACATATATAAATATTTTTCAAATTAAATTCAAAATTATTTTCCATTGACGTCTGATGAAATGATCAGAGATTTGAAGAAAAAATCAGCGTTGACAACCACGATATACATATGTACTCGTAAGTAAAAAATCTGTTTAGTATTTTTTATACATATATTTTTATTATTTTAATTTTACATGAATTTAGGTCTCTACAATGAGCAGACTATGGAGGAACCGCATTGGAACATTGTTAAGCAGAATAACATTGACGGAACGCATGGAAAATTGCGTTAAAAAAAACAATACAAAGCACTGATTGGTAAATTGTTTATGTATTAACTCTAAAATTTGAATTGTTAACAAAATTCTTTGAAATTTTTTCAGACTCCATTGTATGATTAATAAGTGTGGATCAGACGGATTAAAAACAATGTTACGCCAGGTAATGCAGCTATGACAAAAGAGAAGTTCGAAAGCAAGTCCAAAATAAAAAAATAGACGACGTAAAAGGATGCTAACAAGCTTTCATTTTAGTAATATATATTATATATTTTTAATCAAACTTAAATATGTACATATTATTTCGATATATACCAATACGTGTTCCTATGAATTCTCCTAAAGAGAAATTTAGGTTAAATAAATATATTGTAAAAGAAACTAGTGTAGTATACTTTAATAAGTACTAGTAGAAGACTATAATTACGATGATTAGTGGACTTTACTAGTATAGGATAGATTGGTATATATTTGTAAAAAAAACTCAACTAGTATAAAAGTGACTCAAATAATACTAGTAGTTGAACTAGTATATGACTGTACACGAATGAACTAGTTGGGCTCCTATGACAACCTAATGTCAAACTCGATAGTTCGATATATGAAAAAAGACATTCAGGCAACCAGCCTGAAGTTGAAAGCAACTAGTATAATTCTAGCCACATACTAGATATTTTGTCTGCAGGGTAATGACGTTTTCTTTTCTGTTACTTTTTATAAAAAAAGCAATTCAAAGTTTTCTTAAAACTACATTTTTGCCTTGTAAATAATGATACAATGATTTCTAATAAACTCACTATTTTAGAATATCATATTGCGGGTTTTCAATAAAAAAAGGCAAAAAATGCTGCATTTTTTTCTAGAAAAGAAAACACCATTATATTTATAATTAATTATTATTTATTTTCTGTTCTGCCGTGTAAGTTGAAATTAATTAGTGTTAAAATTTTCCCTTGTTACTTTCGAATATTGTCTCGCGTCCAATTCTTTCTGACTAAAAATGATACGAACTTCAGCCGAAATAATAATCACTTGGGATTAAAAAACCACTAACAACAAAATGGTTCGAAAAATAATCACATTAAGTAATTATTATTTATATTTTATAAATATTTTTATTATTACTATATAATTGTATTACATGTGTCTGGTCAATTATGCTGATCCTGTACTATAATTATATGACTATAAGTCTTGTTGTATGGGAATGCGAATAAATAAATAAAAATAAATAAATAAACGTGACAACGTTTTTATTTAATGTTTATAGAAAACAAACGTTAAAAAATTCCTTTAAATTTTAAATGAAACTGACTTCTATTTCTGCATCACCGGTTGTTAACACATTTTTTACTTTTAATTAATGCGATTTTTTTTCTTTAATTGTTCCGACAGGCCCGGCCTAATCTCGAATACATAAATACAAAAATACTTAAGATAATAGAAATTAACGTTTACTTACGACAGGCAGTTTCCAAAACGCTTCTCTTTAATATTTCATAAATTTCCAATGGTTGACCCTCAGATGTCATTAGCTTATTCATTAATATATTGGATTCTCGATTGAATATGGGCAAGAATGTATGAATGACTTGCCGACTGAAAGATGGATTTATAAGACGTCTATGTTTATTCCAACGCGGTGCTAAATATGCGTGTGTGTGGATGTGTGTGTGTGTGTAAGTACATTGTGTGTTTGGAAAGAAATACATACATAAATACAACAATTGAATGTTCAATGCTATTTGTCACTTTGTATCTATTGTTTGCTTATTGTGCCGTTGATTTATTGTTAACTTACAGCTTGACGTGAATAGGCCATCTCCAATGGCTGTGGCCACGAAACGATAGAGATCCGCTTTGTTCGTGCAGCCAGCAGAATTGAAAATGGTTTCAATTGTTTGTGGATCATTGACGTAAAGAAAACATTTAGTTCCCATCCATGATATAAATGGCGTTTTATATTGTTGTCCTTTATCCTGCATGTATTGTAGAAACTCTAAAACGAACGAAACAAAATGTGCACATTTTTATAGTTTATTAACAAGTTTCAGATTAGTTTAATAGAACTAAAAATTGTTTTAAAGCGTTTAAAAATGCACAAAAATATAATTTGAAAAATAATTAATAATAAAATTCTTGAGGTACGGTGACATCTGACAAACATTGGCCGAAAAAAACCTAATCAACAGACAAGCTAAATTTGCATTTTCTTTAATTCAAATATTTTTTTAAATACGGGTTTGCATTTATTAAAAATAATATAAAAATAGCATTTTGCGGCATAATTCACTTCGTTTTGTGATATAAAAACCAAGTTAAATCACACTAACCCTGAGCAAAAGTAGTGGTTACGTTTTTTTGGCAAATGTTTGGCAAGTCTGACCGTTGCTTAACATTTAATAATAAACCTTTTATATAAAACAAGTACTATTTGTAAAAAATTACATAAATAAATTCTGAATTTATTGCACTAATCTGCCAAAATAGTTTAATTAATTATTCAATTCAATTCAATTTAATTTAACTATTCATATTCATATTTAAAAATCTAGCACAACTAAAATATCTTATGACGTTTTCTTTTTTAAAAATATGTAAAGCTAATTTTAAACGATATATTGAATCAGCATATGTATGCTAACACTCATTTGCTTGAAAATAATAACAAATGCCTCTATCAGCATATTCAATATGTTTGGCGTCTACATAATATGTTGAAAGTAGGAAATTTTTTTGATCTCAGCATATGTCAGCAAATGAAATGTCAACATAAGAGTTAGCATACGATTTTTGTGTTTATACGATATATTGATTTTATTTGGTGGTACATATGCTAAGTCGTATAAACATTTGCTTGTGAAATTTGTGAGCTTGGCAGGCAGCACTTTTTAATTATTATTCAAATTATGTAGTTATACGTATAATTTTTGCAATAAAATTTATTAATATAAATAAAAAATTAACATAAATGATGTCGTCGGAGGAAATTTCATTAGCAATTGCAAACCTCACCATGTACAAAATCGAGATAAATTAAGATATAAGCACATTCACGGCAGCGGGCTACACGGGTGCATGGCTACAAATGTCGCTGGCTCTTTTTTTTCTTTAATTTGTAACTCTTTGCGAGATTTCGTGTTTTTTTCCAATGTTGGTTACTTCTTCTATTTTTTATTGTTTCATCGACTTTTAAATGATATTAAAAATTTTATTATTCCCAATGATTGGAAGTTATTGCGCATTTTCGCCATTTTTTGCGCGTTTTTCACATTCCTTGCATTTCTATCTCGTTTTAGAAGATTTTACAACTTTTTCTAAATCTTGGAACTTTTTGCGGAATTTTGCGTTTTTTGCAATGTGGGTGACCCTTTTTAATTTTTATTGTTTCATCGACTTTTAAATGATATTAAACATTTCAATTTTCCCAATGATTGGGCTTTGGAATGCGGCGCATATGCATACGATTTTGGCATATGCTGCAAAAGCTTGCATACGCCTTTCAACATATAACATGTATGTCAGCATACGCAGGAAATTTGTTAAGCACTAATAATATCCTGTTTACACGATATTCTGAAATTACCAACATACGTTTGTTGGTATTGTTAACAAAGTGTTAGCAAATGCTAATAAACATACGTATGCTGAAAAAATTTTGCGTTTACTCGATATGCAAGCACTTGTAACAAATTTTTCAGCATAAATATGCTGATTCAACATATCGTCTAAACTTAGCTTAACATTTCTTTTACTTTTTATCAGCAAAATTACAATTCAAAGTTCCCTTAAGACAAAAATTTTACCTCGTTACTGATGATACAATAATTTCCAATAAATTCACTATTTCAAAAAGTCATCATCTTGCAAATTTACAATAAAAAAGGCAAATAATGTTGCTCATTTTTCTAGAAAAGAAGTACTGAATGAAGAATGGTGCGTTTATGATTAAAATATAAATTCAAATACAAAAAGTTTTGAATTCTTTGAAAAAAGATATCGAGACCTGTCTCGAATAATAAATTTAATAAATTCAAATACAATTATAAAAAAATACAATTCTAAATAAATTGAAATAAAACATTAATTGTTGGAATAATCATGATTATAAAATAAATAATAAAAAACAATTTAATCACGTTCTTTATAGTAATCAAAAATAATTTTGTAAATTGCGTTGCGTTCCGTTGCGCTGCGAACTCTTGGCAAACTACGAGAGCAGTTTGATAATTCCGTGACTTTCTGTCTGAGCCCTCCATATATTCTTTGGCCGATCACGGCATTTTATCTTAAAGTACTGTATCCAGCGGTCAACTCAATGGCCCGCATTCTAGAAATTAGTATTAATCATTAACATAAATATGTACATACGACAAAATACAAAAACTAAAAACATTCTAAATAAACAACTTAAAACTCTGTCTTATTTCTATGAAAAAGCAAATTGGACAAACATACATGCATACTTTGTTTATTTTTCAAGTTGAAGCTGATACATGCATGTGTAATAAGTGTGCATGTGTTAGTAGCAACTTTTAACGCTTACAGCTCCCTAAATATCGAATCGATTTGAATAAAATTAAGATTGTGCGTAGCTATTTAAAACCCCGTTTAAAAATACATAAACTTTTCCAAAATCGGTTCAGTATTACGGCCGTGACGCCCTATGTTTTACGTGAACATTTTATTTAAATATTTATTTTACATTTTTGTATTTATATTATTTTTAGATAAATAAAGGACATATATATATATTACGGTCGTCAAAGGGATCTTAAAAACGTGTTTCCCTATTAATAATATAGATAATATCTAAACTGTTAATCACGAAACGACTGAAATCACTCACTTTCTGGTTTCATCATTTGCAATCCCAATCCAATAAATGGCAGACCCAAAGGTCCCCTTAGCTGCCAATAGACTTTATAGAATCTACGACGCGCCCATAAAAAATAAACCCAAAGTGTCGTAACAGCAACGAACAATAATAAAAACACTTGCGACATTTTGACTTAAACCGCACAACTGAACTTTAACACTCAACTTTCAAAATCACACTAAATTCTCAACACCTCACAAAATAATGTATAGAAAAAAAAGTATGCTGTCCAATATTAATTTGCTTTTTTAACGACTTCCACTATTAATTATGGCGCTGTGTGTATTCAACAAATTAACAATCGATGTAATAATCAATTTAGCCACACAATTGTACTCGTATGACAGATTCACGTACGCACAAAAATTGGAAAACGACCTGGTAGGAATTTCTTATCTCTCAAGATTATATTTTATTTCTCAAGATTATTATTATTTACATATTGAGTTTTTTGTTTTTGTTTTAAATACAGTGGAGTTCGTTTTTAGTACGCACCGCTTATAAGGATTTTATCGTTAATAAAGAAGAATGACTGAGTTTCTAGCAGCCATCAAATACTATTTCTTTTCCCGTAGCAGATTTGTTTGGCGAGAGTTGTTGCCTGTTATTGTATCTCCTGCTTCGTAATACGTTTTGGAGTTTACCATTTTGGACATAAGGCATCAAAAATGCGCTAAAATTATGTCCTTTCGTCTTATTGCATCATCCAGTTGCGTAATTGTTACACTTCAATTTTTATTATATGAAATCGAGTAGATTACTTTGAACTGCCGATGCGCAGCACCGCTCACAAAATTAACGTGATTAATTTTTCATGTCAATCACGTGAGCGTACATGAACGTGGTTATGAAAAAAATTTACCATAAGTGAACGTGCATGAGTAGATTTTTGGCGTGATTATTTCATGATTTTTTTTTTTTTGCAAATTTTGTAATTTTTTTCATTTAATTGTTTAATTATTTATTTTTATCTTCAACTGGGAACGTTTAAAACAGA
The DNA here is from genome assembly GCA_956483585.1 of Gymnocheta viridis. Classification (NCBI taxonomy): domain Eukaryota; kingdom Metazoa; phylum Arthropoda; class Insecta; order Diptera; family Tachinidae; genus Gymnocheta; species Gymnocheta viridis. Next base: position 6,952,320 of record OY101444.1, read on the forward strand.
TCTTGGTAATGAAGATTTTAGACGGCAAGTGTTTTTACTTGTGTAATTACCACCGCAACTGTGAACGTTTTGAAACATTCCTTATGTAAAAATCAGTTGCAAAATTTCAATTCGATCGTGTTTTATTTTGATCTGACAAAATATCTGACACCAACTGGCATCCTGGCATAACGGAACCAAAATCTTTGGACAGCAAATGGAGAAACTACCAAAAACAATTTTGAAAGCAAAATCTTTTTGAAAATGTAAACGAATGAAACAAAAAGTAACCCAAAAAATTTAAATCTTAAAATTATTCTTATATATTTTTTCGACCTTTTTTTTTTTAAATGAATCTAATTTGGCTTCTTCAGGGAAATATAAAAAAATTTTATTTATTTTTTCTGACCACTAAATCTTTAGAAAGGGACTAATAAGTGAGAAGACTCAGATATTTTAATTTTTAAGAGTCATTATTTTCCTTCACGTCCGTGAACGTACAATACGTATAATTTTTCGTACTATGACTTTCATAAACCGATGATAATTCGCAATAATCTGAAATGTAACAAACATTATCGTATCACAATTTTTGCAATTGTATTTCACAATGCCATTAAATTCAAGCGATTAGCGTGACATTTAATTCATTTTCGTACGATTGCCGATACGATAACGAATGTGACGATTCCATACCAGGTTTTTAATTTTTTATTATTAAAAATGTTTTATTGAACAAAGTTTTGTATATTTTCAAATATTTATGTTCATTATTTTGAGAATTCATTTGATATAAATTTTTTCATGAAGAAGTTTCACAAAGTGTGTTATAAATATTGTAAATAATTAAGATTTTTTTTATATAAAAATATTCCCTACTTAATATTTACTTATATGATTCTTATGAATCCAAGACAAAGAGAAACAAATGCATAAATTTTGTCATATTTATTTATTATTTGCTTTTAAAATTGATGGAGATAAATTTCTGTGTGGCTCAGAGGCTTTTTTGAAGTTTTTAGTTAAATAAATAAAATTAATTATTTTTTAAATTTATTAGTCGAGATTGCCTCGATATCTTTTTTCAAAGATTTTCAAAAACTTTTGTTTGTTAAGTGATTTTTTTTATATAAAATTAATGATTGTGGAAATTATTGGTCATAAAACAAAAGGAAAAATGAGTAAATTTTTACTCATGCACGTTCATTCACGCTCACATGAGTGGGAAAAAATTTAGTAACAATCACAATCATGAAATAGTCACAAAAAAAAGCTATAAAATATAAAAAAAATTAAAAAAAATAATAATATGACAATAAAGCAAAACAAAACATGAAGCAATCAAGGTGTATTTAACTAGGTGACAGCATTAGAAAAACAATTACAACAATACAAGAACAACAGGCATTTTTGTTTGTGTAGTTTCATAGGGTATGCCAAAAACCGAACCCATAAAACAAAGAAAACAGATACAGAAAAAAAAGTAAAAGAAGACAAAAGTATTTTTTATGTATTTTGACATTCTCAACGAACAGTCAGCTGGTGTAATGCTGTCACCTGGTTCAATACGCCTTGGAAGCAATCAAAATCTGTGATTTTTATGTACTCACATTAATGCGCGCTTACATGATTGAAATAAAACACCAATCACGACCATGCATGATCACACGCATGATTCCCGCTAATCACGTAAAGCGTTGCCCATCTCTACTTTAAATTGAAACAAATAATTAAAATTAATTACGCTTAATGAGTACTAAGTGAATTTTAATTTCAATTTAAACATTCCCTCAATTAAAATCCTTAAACAAGGTGGAAAGCGAGTTAAGAAAATAAAAATGGAATTAACTAGAGCGACAACTTAGTGCGGATTTAACGAAAGGAAATAATGGGTGTTAACAAAAAAATAAAAATAGATAAGGGGACACACAATTTGTTTGTTTGTTTGTTTTTTAATTAGCTATACTTTTTAATGACTTTAGTAAAAAAAGACCGACCGACCGAACACTACAGTCTGCTCTAGAGAATCTTTCACTTAAGTATGAACTACCATTTTATTTTCTATCTATTCTGTTTAAAAGGGGTTTTACATTTCATAGGAGTGCAGTCAAACTTCTCTATAGTAAAGTTCTGATTATTATGAATTGATTTTCAAAACACAGTTTCTTTTTCTTGTTCCAGTTGTAGTGTATTTTATTCTCCTTATAAGTAATTTCCAAACAGTAAATTTTTCTTTATAATGACAACTTTGATTACTGCACACCAAAACTTTATCGTTCCCGCTACACTTCACCCACTCGATGTACTCGTATCTATCCGTCAAGGTTTTTACTGACGGCTCCAAAAAAGGGGACAAGGTCGGCGCTGCTTTCGATGTGGAAAACTTCAATATAAAAGTTCCCTTTAGACTTCAGGAGGGCTGCAGTATCTGGCAATTTGAAATCTCTGCTTTTACGCGGGCGGCAAGATGGCTAAAGTATTACAGAATATCAGATATTGTAATATTTTTCAGTTCATGCTATTTTTTCTAACCCAATTGTAACTCATTTTGCGATGTTTTTCTTTTAACTTTTGCAATTTTTCCGGAATTTATTAAATTTTGCCGAATTTCGCCCGTTTATGGAATAAAAGTAATGCGCATATTAGTTTCTCAATTTTCCTCTTTTAAGCCTTTAATTTGTTTACCTTTTCTTGTGAATATTTGTTATGAAGGCCGTTAGATCGATATCCTTGCTTTTCAGAATCATCCAGGATATAATTTATGCGATCACAAACAAATATTGTTTGCCGATACTACAACCAGACTGACAAACTTTGCAGCTGGATTGAAGGGTGCCTAAGAATATAAATTACGAAGAAAATTTTCAATTTTACACAACCCATTGAAATCCTTTTTTCTTTACTTTTCTTTTCTTTTCTCCTTAAAGATGGATGAATAATTAAATTTTTACTTTTGAAACTTTTTAAACTTGAAAGGCGAAACTAAACTTGACTAATTAGTAGAGTTAAATTGACAACAATTCGGGTATAAAAAGACTTAAGCTGTTTTACTTTGGCTTCAGTTGTTTAAACATTTGCATTTAATTGAAAATGTCCTCAATATTTTTTCATGGTGGTTCCCCGGGAATTCTGTATTCACAGAAAGATCACAACAGGCAAACGAATTTATTTCATTTGCAATTATTCTTTATGAAGTTTGTGGGCCAAATACCCATCAATTTCGAAAAAAACTCGTATGCAAATAGAAAATGGCAAGAGACGGTCAAAGTGTTAGCAAAATTATATTGTGCCTTTTCGGTCATCTCGACTTTGCATTTGGCTTTGCTGTACATAAAAACTACTTACGATATGTTGCAAATGGGCGTTCTGGAGGAGATAACTGATGCACTCACGATGGCCATTATATACGGGTTCGCTACCTTTGCAACATGTTATTGGCTGTGGCGGTCAAAGTCTTTGAAAAGTTTTCTAGCGGACATCAATGAACAGCATCGGCACCATTCAATGGCTGGTTTAACGTTTGTAAGTGCTCATAAATCTTATAATTTGGCCCATAAAATAACACTGTATTGGCTGAGTTCTTGCACACTTGGTGTAGTTTTTTGGGCACTCAATCCTCTGCTACTGGGTTTAGATACTTTGCCCTTAAATTGCTGGTATCCTTTTGATCCTTTGGTAAGTAAAAACTAATCCAAAGAGTGATAGCAAACTTTATGATTTTATTTCTCGTCATTTCAATAGAAACCCGTTGTCTACGAATTGACTTATGCCAGTCAAGTTTGGTGTCAGTTTATAATGGGCTGCATCTTTGGAAATGGCTCTGCCCTTTTTGTATCGCTAATCATTATTATGATCAGTCAACTCGATATACTTTATTGCAGCTTAAAAAACCTCGATTATCATGCTCAACTGATGACGGGTGAAAATATAGAAGATCTTGAGTAGGGGACGACGGCAGACAACATTGTGCAGCTATCGAATCGATTTTATAATAGAATTTATTTCATTTGCAGGCAGTTACAATCTGAATTATTGCAAGACGACAATGATGAGCTGAATCAATACGTGTTTTCGAAGGAATACTTGACAAATTTAAAGGTGTTTGAAGAAACAAAGTTTGGGCCGGGAAAACAATCAATGCAAAATGCGCTACACAAATCTCTGGTGGAATGTGTACAGTTGCATCAATTCATTTTGAAGAGTTGCGACAAATTGGAAGATCTCTTTAACCCCTACTGCCTTGTAAAGTCGCTGCAAATAACGTTGCAATTGTGTTTGCTTGTGTTTGTGGGTGTGGCGGTAGGTTGCTTTCTTAAAAGTTCAAGATTATCAAAACCCTTTTTTGTGTCCTTTACAGGGTGAGAGATCCACTATGAGAACGATCAACTTGTTACAGTATTTAGCTTTAACTTTGTCCGAATTGTTTATGTTTACATATTTTGGTGAACTACTGAGCAGTCACAGTGTTCGTGCAGGTGAAGCATTTTTCCGCTCGAATTGGTGGCCGCATGCTCATCACATAAAACGAGATGTTTTGTTATTTTTGATCAACACGAAACGTGTTGTCAAATTAACTGCTGGTAAATTTTATCTCATGGATATAGAACGTTTACGTTCGGTAAGTAATATCGTAAACTTTAATAGCATATCGCTGCTGCTCTGGCGAAATCAGTTTGTCTCGGTTCACACAGGTCAAGTTTGACCCGTCAAGTCCTGAGTTTTTGAGATGAGAAAAAAACATAAACAATATTTTTTATGTACAAAATTTCTTTCACAGTCGAAAAATATAAATGTTTTTGTTGTACTAACAAGCTTACATTAGCGGGATTCGGGGTTTAGTGCATTTTGCATTGCAACTCCTTGCAAGTGCAACTATTTTGTCATTGATAGTGAGCGCTATGTTTAAACAATATTGCAAAGTTTAGTTTGGCAAAGTCTTTTAAATTTTCTTTTAAACTTTGTTTCGCTTCCAAACACGCAAAGTTTGCTTTGAAAAATTTTATGTTCTTTTGTTTGTAGCATGAACATGCAAACCAGTGTTGCCGCCAATGAAATGTTAAGTTGCACATGCATCTTGCAAAAATTACACATGAAATTAGGAATTACACATGCTTTCTTTTTTTTAAATAACGTGCTTTGATTTACTTAGATTAAATATTTGGCCTTTTTGGTATAATTGCAAAACTTTTTTTATGATGAATATATTTTCCATATTTGGGCTTTCAAGATAAAAAATAATTTTTGCATATCGAACCCTGTGCGCGATATTATCGTATCTTACAGCAAACACTGAACTCCACTAATGACAATTTCGCATCGCTTGTGCAAAATAATTCTCTATTCGGTTGTTGTTATAATTTAGCAACTTGAGTTTTTTTTTTGCAACTAAAATGTTTAACGTGAACAGTTGCATTAAAAAACACAACTGATTTTGTCAAAACAGCGAAAGTATAGATAAAATTAAAGAATATTACATAAATTTATTGTTAATTAATGCGATGTGTTTTGCAGGTGGTCGCACAAGCGTTTTCCTTTTTGACTTTATTGCAGACATTGGCCGAGAAGAATAACTAAATGAAGGCTTAAGCGTGCATATCACAGGGCCTTCAAACGTGCTTAAGTGTAAGTTGTTGTGCCGAGGCCTAAGATTTTAAGATTTTATTGAATAGTTTCACATTAATTGAAGAATAAATCTGTTGACGTGAGTCGATTAATCGATTAAACAAACTGTGTATATAAGAATTTTTTTTTGTTAATTTTAATATTGTGCGACATATCCATCCAGCTTGCAATGAAGTCGTACAACCACCCCACAAGCGTTATTATCTTGTGTACAAACTTTTGCAAATTATTCCAACTGTTGCAACGTCTATTTTAAAATTTCCGCGTAACCGAAAGAAGCGATTACTCACGACATTCCAGAAACATCATACTACGTCCCAATTTTATCTCTGGCAGTGTGCAAGTTCTATTAAATCTGCCGTATCAAATCTGTTGTATCAAATACCAAAGCTTGAACTTTTTCCAGCAATTTTTTAGCAGAGAATAGTAGAACATGTAATGTTTCATACATTTAAAAATAAATATTTTACACGTCAATGCGTCTGCTGTTAATTTTAAAATATCAATTTGAAATTTTTACAGAATCATATGTTTGCTATAATTAACAATTTAAGGGGGTTCTGCGATAAAAATATTTTAAAAAAATTTTAGCCTGATTTATATGCAGCAATATTAATTTCAATTATACTCGTATATTTATCTTATTTTACCGGATATTTAATTTGTTCGTGAAATCAATTCCGTCATTTTATATGGACTAGAGTACACGTAGTGGTTGAAATTCGACCGCCAGTTTAAACGTATACCTATTTTAGTTGCATTCATTTAAAGAGAAAAAACTACCAAATTACTTATTCGCTTCCCCATGGAAAAACAATATAAGAAATAAAATTGCATACAAACACTCACATTTATAAAAAAAATTTATATACATGTACGAGTACATATGTGTAGGTACTCTTAAACACTCTCATTGTTTTGCTTATGTTTTTACTTCAACCAATACTTACATAAGTGAATGCATGTACGTGTGTATTTTTAGCATTTGTAGTGGTGTCAACTTTATGAGCCTTTTATGCCTTTAATACTGAACCGATTTAAATAATGTGAATTCGGATAACTAAAGCTCAATAATGTCTACCATTTGGTAAAAGAATGAAGAAAATCGGTTGTCAAACAAAGAAGAAAAAGGGATCTAAAAATTTGTCTTTGCCTATTTATATATACAAGTATGTAGATACTCCATCTTTTTTTACGCAGTTTTTTACACGAGTTTTCCACCGCGTAAAATACTGCTGAAAAATAAAGCGCACTTAACAATTGTTTTTCATTCCATTCTAATTCAAAAAAAATTAAAACAGGGGACAAATTACAGCATTCGATATCGAACGAAATCCCACAGAAATTTTTTTGAATTTATATGGAAATTTTTGTTATTCTGCCTTCGTGGTCTTCAGTGGAACCCATTAGATCTTCCGTCATACACCAGCCGTCTTGCTCTAATCAAACTTCCAACTCTTAAAAGTCGAAGGACTATGTTGAATGTGTCGTTTATATTAAATTTAATTAATGGTGATATTTGTTTTAATTTCCTGCTCGATAACATTTCGTTTAATGTTCCTCATCGTCCATTTCGACACTTTGAATTACCAGCAATTAAATTCTTCAGATCAAATTACGCAAACGCTGATCCATTTAGAAGAATGTGCAGTCAATTTAATCATTTTTATGAAATTAAAGATTTTTCTTTAAATGTAAATTTTATTAAAGTTAAAATTTTCGTCCTGTTAAATAATCAATAATTTTGTATTTTTATTTGAATTTACTATATTAATTATATTGTTTAACTGTTTGTAAGGATATTATATCTATAGACAAAATAAATAAATAATATCGAATGCCGCAATTTGCCCCCAAGACTAAATTTCTTTCAATTCAATTTCAATTTGTGTTTTGAATGACATAATTCATATTTTAAATGTTCAGTAAAATATTAGTTTTGCCAAAAACTGCGATTATAAATTTTACAAAACGAAACGTTGGTTATTTATTACGATTTATCTTTTCTTTTTCTAACGTCCCACTGTGCGGCGTTACTTTTGATATCCATGAATGTATTTTCGTGATAGCAGACAACGAGGTCTTAAATGATGACAGTCATAAGGAGTGAATGCAAATAGTATATATTTTCAATACATTTCACACAATATTTACACATTTATAAAACATTTATTTAATTATACCACAAGTGCTGCAGATTGCAGCAATCACAACACAACATCATCATCATCCCTTGTGTGGAAAAGGCAAAGAAAGAATTCCTAAGTACAAAGTTTTGTTGTGAAAAAGTGCGAGCGATTAAACACATTATAATCATTCGTAAACAAAACAAAAACAACTGCAGGTCTCATTGTTACACATTAAAATAAAAAAAAGGTTTAAATATAAATTTCAAAAATAAATAAGTGATATTTACTGCACATTTAAATTCTCCCCTTTGGTGTATTTATGTATTTTATTAGCTTTCGTGCTGCCCTGTTCTAGTATTTTTTATACATTTTGATAATTCTTAAATAAAGTTAAACAAACATTTTACTTGCGATATCGGTTGTATTAATTGTAGGGTATTCAATTGTTTAACCGTTAATCGGCAAACCGAAACACCGTTCGATTAATATAAAATTGGTTAATATTCGATTACCAGCGGGTTCGAAGCTGTCAAAATATTATTATGTACTAAAAAAGCACACTTGAACATTTGTTTCAAATGCAAATAAGAAAAGGAAAAGAAACAAAATTCTTTATAGAACAGAAAATGCAACCAAACACACATGTGAATATACAATTTTTTGCCATATTTCTTTTGTGCTTTTTGACAGCTTCGAATTTAAAAGCAGTGTTGTTATAGCTTCGACACTACCTGTATTATTTTTTGAATTTGAAATTTCGTTGGATATCGATATTGAATTATTTTACAATATGAAACTGATGGTATAAACACAACTGGAACGGACGACGACTTTTTCGAAGCGAATATTCGTTGTAGACATAGTTGGGCAAAATACATGGCTGGCTTACTGTATTTCAAATACAAAATACTTCCATCTCATGTATGTATTTAAATTACAAAATACACAACAACAAAACAATTGTTTCCTTTCATAGATGTCAGATTTTTTAATGTAGCATCAGACAAATTGTTTCTTGTTGGAGAATAAATAAAACCTGCTGAAGAAAGTAATCTTTCTTGTATTAAATTCCATGAATACTCTTTTTATATTTGGATAGCTGTCAAAAATGATAATGGGTTTGCTCTTGTCACTGAGGAAACTGACAAATTCCAACTCCAAATTTAATGTCCTAGATTCAATATCATCCCCATCTACGAAAACAAGAAAATCATCGTCTTCTTTACTGGTGCTTCCTTCTACTTCTGATATTTCCAGGTGTCATTTTAAGTTTTTTGTAATTTACCTCCAGAGTATGAATTGCAAGATTATGGATTCTTTGCGCTTCTTCTGTCGTGATATTTTCTGGCAGCCAACGCATCTTATAACCAGGATGATACCAGGAAGCCAAAATAGGTGTATTTATTTCCGATGATAGTTTAAAAAACTTATCGAATCTTTTTTCCAAGCTCTCTTTTAGTAGTGATAGGACTTAAATATCTTAAATTGTTTCCATTCAACCGACTTAATCTTGTTCTAATAGACTTTAAAGTCGGCAAAAGTTCTCCGTAATAACAGTTGTTATCCTGAAGGCAATCTAAAGCAGTGGCAATAGGTTTCAAAACTACAATGAATTCCTCTAAATATTCCAGTTCTATAACCGCGAAAGTGTTCTCCTTACGTAACTTGCCCAATAATTCATATAATTTGGATTTGCTTTTCATAAGTTGTGCTATAGAGTCATATATTTTTTGTATGTATTTAAAATACAAAATACAAACTACTTCTACTTATTGTATGTATTTCAAATACAAATACAAAATACGTATTTGTATTTTAAATACGTATTTCAAATACATGTATTTCAAATACTGTCCAGCCCTGGTTATAGAAAACAAAACACGAGTATGTGCATGAAAATGCGTAAAATCAGTTCGTCGACTGAAATTCATTCGATCAACGAGCAAACTCTGCGATAGGTTTATTTATATTTCTTTCGTCAACAAAATTAAAATTAAATTAAATTGCTTCAGAGTGACCGGGTGTCTTTTTAGGATTTCATATGTTTCAGTAATTAGTAATTTAATTAAAAATTTAAAAAGAAATTGTTCAAAGTCGTCACACTGTGTGAATTACATTGCTTTTGCCAATTTTGTTTATTCCTTAATTATCATTATTTTCATTAATTTATTAATACATGAACTCTTCTTCTGACTGATTTTTTTCAGTAGTTGTTATATTTGTTTTGTTATTTTACTAATAAAACCTAAAAGTAATAATTTACTAAAATTATGTATTAATTTACTAAAATTAATTAATTTGCGGAAAATTTTAATGGATCTGTTATTCGATTAATCGAATATTGACTGATTTTTAATACCTTGATTAGTCAGCAAGTGGTTAGCTGATTAAAAGAAAAATCCGATTAATTGAATGCCCTATTTAATGCACCCTACTAAAGCGTGATTAGTTTTGAAGTTCTTTATAAAACCGAATTTTATTTGGGTAATCTTTATTGTCATACAAAAGATAAATTCTTGATATTTATTTTCTGAAATTAAATTCCATTAAATTGGTTTTCACATCCACCTCAAAAGTGGTAGAAATAAAACTGATGAACGCTGAAGATGACGCTGTGGCGATCAGCGAAAATTGAAGTGCTACATTCTTCTGGTTTAATTAGCTTCTCCTTATTCCTTTCCTAATAAAAAAGAGTGACCCATTTAATCGGCTAAATGCCTCGTAAACTGGCATGGAAAACTGTTTTAGGTTTTGTGTTGCCCAAGTTAGTAATTCAAACGAATACCCATATTGTAAATCAAACAAATTATTAATTGAATTTCACTTTACTCTATCGGATCTTTTCCCCGAAATTATTCTTAAGCTTTTCACAGTTGAACAAAATTTGATTACAAATCAATTTCGTTTTGAGACCAAATTCGCTTGTTCGTCCGTTTATCTTTTACAAACAAATAAGAAAATGTATCTTTTCATTTAAAAAGATTTACATACATACTTCGAGATCATTTATAATTTTGCAGCCTTTTATAGCCGAATCTGTAAAGATTTTTAACGAAGTCCTTATCGATTATTTTACACAAATACATACACACATACATACATACATTAAAATTGAGGTAAAATAAATAAAAATTTAATATTTCCACAGAACAATAGTCAATTTAATGGCTTTTTCTTTTCTAGAAAAAAGTGCAAAAATTTTTTTTCCTTTTTTTATTGAAAATTTACATCATAATGATATTTTTTGAAATAATGAGTTTATTAGAAATTATTGTAAAATCACTTACGAGGCAAAATTTTTGTCTAAGAAAACTTTGGATTGGAATTTTTTTTTTGATAAAAATTAAAAGAAATGTTAAATCTCTTTTTAGAAATAGAATATTTTTAGAATATATTCTGTGCTTTTTCACCACATATTTTTGTGCCGGCAAAGTTAAGAATTCTATTGGTTTTTGGCTGTAATAAGAAGATGTGCAGCCGAATTGTAACCCTACAAGTGTTCAATCACTACCTGTTTCACATTGAAATGAGGCAGCATATGAATTTATTGTTAATCTTTTAGGTTTATTTACTACGGGTGTATGTATTTATGTATTTACGTTTGTGTGTGAGATTTGTAAACAAATAACTGTGTAAATAATTGTGCTCATATAAGAGATGGAATGGTGTGTTCATGTTAATTAAAATCACGATCATACACACTGCCGAGCGGGAACAATTTATTCATACACACTTTGTTTCTTTTCCTCAAGTGAATTGTAAAAAGATTATAAAGATCCCAAAAACAAACAAAAAAATCGAGATTTAAATTTAATTTTAAAACTTAAAAACATTTACAAAATTGAATTGAAAAATCTACTTCCCGTGAACATCATTAGCACTTTTTTTATTTCACATTAAGTTAGTTACGATTGCGAAAGCTACAATCTTTTCGGAGGAGTATAAAACTTCCCTGAAAGGGGGGGGGGGGGTCTACTCTCTCTATGGGAAAGATAAATTGTATGAAATCGAACTATCGAAATCGAATCTAATAGCACAGCTGACTTAGTGAATTTGAGAATGTGAGCGTCACACAGACAGGAGATTTTGACATAAACGTTGTATGTTCCCTGCAGGAAATGTCAATAGTGAAACTGTACTGACTTACTATTGCCACAGCCAGCAGTACTAGTGAATTATAATAACCCAGACAATGCTATTTACTATAAACATTTAACATGTGCGTGTCATTGAAAATCCAATGTAGACATTGGAACCAGTGATTCACTAGTACGTTTTGGCAATTCTAGTCTACAATTTGGGTACTTTTCTGAAGTAGATGTCAATTATGAAAATGTAAATTTTATTAACTTTTGGAGTTCAATTGAAAGAAAAATAAAATCCTAAAAGGCGCTAATTCATAACGTCGTTTGAAAAATATAGGTACTAAAAATAAGGTACTAATTCACTTCAGTCTTTTTAAAGTTTTCTTATAGTGCCAATGACGCCAAATAGTCGCCAAAATAGTAGACAGAAGTGGTGCCTTGGGGACACATGTACTTTGCAATAATAGAGGAATAAGTAAGAGAGCTAATAAGTTTTAAATTGTTTAATTAGAAATTTTTTTAGTATTTTATCGTATGTATTTATGTAAATGTTTAATATTAATTTCTAGAATGCGGTCAATTGAGTCGACCGCTGGAAATTTTCTTATATGGAATGCCCGCATTACGAAGACATTTCCAGATATCTGCTTATTGCGTCGAATGCATGCAATTCTATATTGAGGAGTGGTCACGCATGATCACGCATGATTCACGCTAATCACGTGAGCGATGCCCATCTCTAATTACAATCGATAAACGGGAACACAAATATAAATATGCATGTGTATGCATTAATGCGAATTAACTGGCGTTCATATGCATGTGTATGTATGTATTTCGTTTCTTATCGCCAATGTTCTTGAATAGATCATTGATCAGCTGAACGAAACTGAATGCCAGCAGTCAGCATATTTTTAAAAATGCAGATTTTTAAAATAGTCTTCAAGTGAAGCGAGTCTGTATCAGAAGAAATCCATTAAGAGTTCTTCAGTTGTGTTGAATTGTGTTTATAAATAAAACTTATTATTTTCTTATTGTAAAAGAATTTCGAATTAAGAATATGAGTTATCATTATTATAACGATCGGCTTATTACGTATCCCTGCATCAGAGGTTTACTTATGCTCTTCAATGTAGCGTTTTGGGTGAGCAGTGATTTTTTTTTTTGTTTTAATTTCTTCATACGTTGAGTTGAGAAATTTAAATTCGTTAAATACGTTTCTGATTTGTGCTCTTAGATATCTGGCCTGTCATTGATATGGATTGGCATCTGGATGCAAACTGATTTTCAAAACTATTTAAAAATCAATGCCGCCTATTCGGATCAAGCCCCCTTTGTTTTGCTGATAATTGGCGCTATAATTGTGTTTGTCAGTTCCTTGGCTTGCTCTTGTATTGTGAAAGTACAATCGTCAATGTTAGTTGTTGTAAGTACTCGTACACACATACATACATGCACACATAAATAGAAATAGTATCTGGTACAGTGATTAGTCGTAACTTATAATTACCTCCCCCCGGGGAATACTACTAATACGCATATTACCCAGTGAACAAACACACTGCCAACGGAAACCAACAGAATGGCTTAGAAACTTTTTATAAATACACACACACACATACATATTTATGTACAATTATTTATTTTTTTCTTTTATTTCTTTTATCTCTTTTTTTACTTCTTAGTATGGTGGATTTTTGATAACAATGCTTTTTTCGCTAATTTCGTTATCAATCTACGTCTACACATACAAAGATGAACTGCTGGACGGCATCTCGAGTGGCATTTGCGATCAAATTGATAATTATGATCATCAATATTCAACAAATTCGGCAAATATAATGGATTTTATTCAAAGAAATGTAAGTACATCCACAACAACAACAACAACAAAAATATTTAAGAAAAAATACTATTTAAAATAATCAATCGATAAGTTGAGGCGTAAAAGGAAATATGCACGTAGTTGTTTCTTGAAATAAAAAAAAATTAATTAAACAAGACGAAGAGAAATATGTAGAGAGCGAAATGTTTTATGTGAATTTTTCTAATTGAAATTTACTATAAAGGACAAGATTAGTTATCACCAAAATAGAGAAAGTTTAGTTCATTGCGTTAATCACTTATTTTTTTTTGGTTTCCCGCTAAAATGTTTTATGTATTTGAAACTGTATGAATGATTACCTAGAAACTAATTCGTTGACAGTAGTTCTAGAAATTCTTTCTATGACGAGATAAAGTGCTGAAAAAATTGTATAGAAATTGCTTGAAAATATTAAAAAAACTGACAGCATAACAAAAAGTTAGCATGAGCTTGTCCCCAACAGCGTTTAGCAACTCTGAGCTGGTCCAAACATTTCTTATTTTGCAGAAACAACTCTTTGCATTTTCATGTTATTTTTTTCGGTAAATTTTTTTAGCCCTTTAACTACCCGTTTAAAGTTTCTCGGACTCACGCGAAACTCTTTCTCGTTTTAAGTAGAGTATTCAAAACCCAGAACCGAAAGCAAAACTCTTAATCGATTTCGAGGAATAAACAATTTCGAATAATTTAACAAAAGACCGACCTCTTTTGTACTGGCTTTCAAGTTTTTTTTTATAAAAAAATAGTATTTGTGACTTTGCACTTTTAATCAGGGTACCTCAAACTCTTTCGAGTGATAATACGAAAAAAGAAAGAGAAAAAAATAACTAAAATAAGCTTCGCTTATAATTAAAAATCTGTGTTTAAATAAGAGACGTAAAAAATATCGCTCCTTTATTGCAATTTAGTAATATCTCAGAAAATTTTGTTCTGCAGAAAACGAGTTTAAAGTTTTTAATTTACATCACATATCAACGCAAAAACAAAAAAGTATTCTCCTCTCAAAATGTAAGTAAACAAGATATTTGTATAATTTTTTTTTACACAAGATGAAGAACGATACAACGAATATTTCTGCATTCTTAACTCAAAAATCACGTTTTTTGATATATGACTATGTTGCAATAAATGAGCGATATGTGGTTTTTGTAGGTTGCATATGCCCGCGCCCTCTTTATTGAATGTTTAATTTAAATATTATTGAAGTTTGAATAAAATCTAGATGAATCAGGTGCTGCTGAGGTGTGCTGCGGCATCCGAAAAGGGTTCATGCTTCCCCAACAATTAGTCAAATTTGGATTTCCTGTCTTTTCTAATCATAACAAAAAACATTTTCATTCTATAAGATGGCAGCTTTTTGGCATTTTCGGTGAAGAGAGTCGTTTTTGGTCATTTTCAATGCGAAAGAAAAATGGTACAAAATCGAACTATTGTTACACTGATAGTGCTTTGGCATCGGAATAGAGAGTAACCCCCCTGGATTACATACCTCTTGAGAGGAAAATATTTTTTTTCTTTCCATTGAGGTGCAACTAGTAACGACTCGCCGTTGTGGGAATCGTTCCTGCGTCTATTGCTTCTTCGTTAAAGCTTCTCACGATTCCGAGTGATCCACATCCGACTTCAAGTCCAAGCCGCACGACCTACTTTTAACCATTTTACTAACATCGTTACGCTCTAGTAGCTCGTTTCTATTTAAAAAAAAAAACATACAAAATTATGCTACACATTAGTCGTTCTGAGCATCATCGATCAGCTGCCAACCAACAATTTTATTTTAATTCATCAGCCAAAAACTAGAAAATAATTGGCTTGGAAAGAGATTTTTCTACACAAGACATTTTTATTTTGTTATACAATCCTTAAACGCGAAAGACGCCCAGTGCAAGTGCATAGCTGGTCCTATGCCAATTTCTCTTTATCCTCAACCAAACAGGTTGCGCAGCAGTCTTCACGTAGGACGCCTGAAGTCAGGCCATCTCAAATTCACACCGAACAGCAGCAGTATTTGTGGATGCATTTCTCCTGGTATTTATCGTGTGGGTTAGCATCATTTTGAAAACGTCAACTTGGTCGGCATATTTTGATCGTCTTTCAAATAATCTATCTTCCATTTATCTTCTATATAATTAATAACCAAAGACATTTTTTAGATCGCTTTTACGGTCATATTATTCAGCCGATTTTGACAAAACTTATATCATTTTGCAGTTATTTATTCACAAATGTGCACAATTTGTATTTTATTAAAATCGATTCAATATTTTGGGAGCTACTATAAGCGTTTAAAGTTTCTACTAATGCATACACACTTATTGCACATACATGTATGAGCTTCAAGTTGAAAAATAAACAAAGTGTGCATGTGTGTTTGTCCAATTTCCTGTTGCAAAGAAATGAGAGCTAATAAGTAAACAAAAAGAGAGCAAATAAATTTTAAGTTGTTTACTTAGAATAAATACAAAAATTTTATATTTATGTAAATATTTAATTCTAGAATTCTAGAATATGGTCAACTGTGTCGGCCATAGAAAATACTAGTATTCAGTTATAATTAGTTGACTCTTCTATTTGTCTTTAACAAGCACAATGTTTAGATTTCAGATAATAACATTTTTTTTAAGAAGTATTTCCGGTAACGATTTGTTTTTGGCATATACCATATTTGGCCCAAAATAATCGATATGTATTTTTTATTTGCTTTAAATTTTTATAAGCTCGATTAAATGTATTTTAATCCTTTCCAATGAATGAAGATTGTGTGTGATTGTGTTGTGTTGTGAGGTAGACATAGAAAATGTGTTGTAAACAAAAGAACATTTTTGTATGGAAAGCGGGCTGAAATGTAAAACTTTGGTAGCCCAAGGAAGGTCTTCTTCAAATAGCTTCAAGCCCCAACTCAAAACTTTTGCTCGACTGTATAACTTTTCTGTCCACTTTTTGAAATCGATGCGCCTGCTCAGAAGTTATTTAGATATTTCTAGTTTTGTGCCAAAAATCTCCTACACTTTTTACAACAAACACTCATTTGTATTCTATGATGACGTAGATGCGCAGTAGAAATTTATTTTGTACGGCTGAGGCCGCTATCTTGTTTTCTTGATCCATGACGCTTTCCAGCGAGAAAAAATGAAAGTTTTTTTAAGGAACTACTTTCTCATTGCTGCCATTTGTTGGCGATTCTTCCCCAATATGCAAGTTTACGTCCTCGCATAGTTTTACAGGAACAATAAATATCTACCAAGGATCTGCCTTGCTATCTACAATGGAGAAAAACAATTACGAATTTGTAGTTATTTATATTTATAGATTCTTTCAATTTTAGTTACAATGCTGTGGCAACGAAAGTTTTCTAGACTGGCCTGAAAATTCCGTGCCATCATCCTGTTTCCGATCTCAAAGATCGAATATTGAAAAATCAACCACGACTGATGCCAATAATGTTTACGAAATTGTAAGTTACTGCTTTTTTTTTTGTAAATCGTTTAAATAAAAACTCATGATAAACTTCATGTATTCTTATTGCAGGGCTGCTATTACAAAGTCCACAATTTAATCAACACGAACTTAACGACGGTGGGCGTGGCCTCATCTGCAATTGCACTGTTTCCTCTATTCGGTTCTATTTTATCGCTGGGTCTTTCAATGATGTACAATAAAGGCGAATATGAAATTATAATTTAACTGGAGCATTTTTTTTAACATTTTATTATATATATATATTTTTTTTTCTTAAATTTTATATATTATTAAAGCGACATTAATTAGAGGTATTTGCGATGTTTTTCTTAAGCAGATTCTTAGGTCTGTATAAAAGTGATTTATGTGTAAAATAAATGTGTATGATAAAATACAATCGGCCGAATTCATAATGAACTGTTGTATCCTGCATATCTGTTGGTTTATTCATAATCATTCTTATAATCGATCAATAAGCAATTAATAGGGGTTGTATAACTAGAAGAAATCGTGTGTCCACTGTTGCAAGATTTGCAGATTTATCAGCATTTTGCTGATTTTTTTATTGTAAAAGTAACAAAGTGAAGTTTGCATATTTCTGTCTCCAAACTGGAGATTTTATAAAATAATATTTAATTTCAAAGTGAAACTGCTAAAGTACAAATGAATTGTCCCAGTTCCATTTTGAGCCACTGTAATATATATAAATACAAACATTTGCAACAATAGAAAAAATGTTGAAAGTTTTAATTATTAATTATTATTATTAATAATAATTATTATTTATATTAATTATTTCAGAACATGAATTTTGTTATTTTGATATTTGAAGTGTTTTGGAACAGGTTCGTAGCAAAATGCAGTAATTCCATAATTATAACACCAGACTTCGTACCGAAAGACCTTTGCCAAACAGAAAAGTTCAAGAATAATTATGAAAAAGCAAAACTTGAAGTAAATCTACCAATAATTTTCAACAACCTGCCAACTTGTATATTAAATATTAACAATAAATTTAGGAAAAATAGGGAAATTTAAAAATTTTACTTAAGTTCGCAATGAAACTAAAAGAAAAAAATAAAAAAAAATATATAAAAGTATAAATTTTCTTATTCATGAAATATCTTGATAAATTCTCATCAATTATTATTTCTGATTTTATTTTCGAGCTACAGCCTATGTTTTTCGGCTTCGTGGGTCTTTAAATAATTTAAGTATAAAATGTTGGAGAAATGTTTGAATAAATAAATGAAAAAAAATGAATTGCAGTTTAGCTGGTTTTAGATCAATCAAGCGGTTTTGTCTTCATTTTTATTTATATTTTGCGGGTTCTATTAAATAAAAGAAGTTAACATTACTGTTTATGGAACATCATATTAAGTGTGTTCGAGTACTCAAAAGTTTTTACAAATTTTTACTGAACTTAACTGCATTTTACTAAATTGCGTTCGTTTACTCGAATTGCAGTAAATGAGAACACAAATTGAGAGCGTAAAGTGGCAGTTCATGGCTGAGAATTTAAAAATTTTTACTGCAGAAATTTCTTGTAGTAAAATTTTGTAAAATAGAAAAACATATGATTCAAAAGGCAAACAAGCAAAAGTAAGAAATTAAAAAGTATACAATTTGTGAAAAAATTATTAAAAAAAAGAAAAACTGGGACAAAATAATAAAAATTCAATTAAATAAATTATTTTTAAACTATTCATTCATTAAACATGTACATATATGCTTTTTAAAAATAAAAAAAATCTAGAAACCATTTCAACACTATATTGATTTGCAATCACCTGTTTCCTTGATCCTCCTAATTTTTAAAATTTTTCCGTTCGCGTACATTTTTGGGCGACAGCTTTTTTTGAGCGTAAATTTTTCAATTTACTCAGTAATTACTCATTTACTGCATTTTACTGTAAAAGTACTCGAACGCAGTTATTGACGCTCTCATTTAAGTAAGTCATTTCAGCTAGACGCTGGACAACGCTACGCTTGACCGGCCTATTTAGGTTGGTCTGTGAGTGTTAATTTTCTTTAAAAAAAATTGCGCTAAGACTATAATTATTCGGAAGTAATATTCTGAAAGCTTCATTCCTCCTTTGTTAGTGTTCTAAGTTCCAAGTCCAGTAATTTAGATGTCATATATAGATTTATTAACATTTATTTGGCATTCGTGTCCACTGTGCGCTACTGCAACTTCATGTCCATGCATAAATATACTATAAACTTTTATAACAATAATCTGCTTGCTGACTTCATTCTCTTTTTACTCCCCCTTTTAGGTCAGTTGATGCATTTAAATCGTAAAATTATAATAAAAAATATAAATTATAAAAATAAAAATGGCACAAAAATGCGAGCGAATTAAGGCTAAAACTACAAAAACAAACAAATAAAATAAAATATTCAATAACAAAAACTATTTACAAAAGCATGAAGAACAAACAACTTAAATCTAAACTCTACATAGTTGGCATACGACGTGCAGCATTGCAACTCAATAGCGTCGCGTTGCCATCAATAGCGTTGAGACGAGTCATCGATAAATTATTTTGAGTATAA
Source organism: Gymnocheta viridis (assembly GCA_956483585.1). NCBI lineage: Eukaryota > Metazoa > Arthropoda > Insecta > Diptera > Tachinidae > Gymnocheta > Gymnocheta viridis. The sequence continues at coordinate 6,972,017 of OY101444.1, forward strand.
GTGGAATGAGTAGCGCCCGTACCGGCTGCACCGTCCTTCAATGATTCACTAGTCCTTAAGCCTGTTATAAAAAAAAATAAAAGATTATTTAATAATTACATCAAATTGCTTATTTAGAAAACTCTTACCACATTTCTCTAAAATTGAATGCCAAACTCGTTTCTTAAATACGAATATAAAAAATACAAACACGCCCAGCAAAACATTAAACGAGTCACTGATGGCCCAAAAGAAAATTTTTTTGTGATCGTAAAATAAAATACTTAGAAGTTCTAGGAACCATGTTATGCCCATTACCACGAACAATTTCGTATTCATGGCAAATCTGGCTTTGTCCACAAAGAAACGTCTTTTCAGAACAGGTTTTTCATTATTCGAACTTTGCATGCGAAAGATTTCGCGCTTGACACGATTACAATAGCGCAGAGTTAAAATGAATAGAATGAAATTGATGAGAAATAGCAGGCCAATGGGACCGGAGAAAAACAATAGATTTGCCGAGCCCGGTGAATCGTCTGAAAGAAAAAAATCTTTAATTTGAGAATATCGTACACAATAATAAAATAAATATTACTTACATGTAAACCAACATCTGCCGTGTCCGAAATTGGGACGCAAATTTTCCCCCAACACATCGGTTTTCGTAAGAGTCACAGTTGTGGCTGTTATGAGAGTAGGAAGGCCCCAACCATACAAAGAATATAGCAGAAATCGTTTTGTGTGGTTCTTTTTGAATCCATGTTTCTTTCTAGCTGAACTGAAAAATAAGCGAGACATTTATTATTTAATTGCAAAACGTTTCAAAATTTTTCTCATTTCATTTATTTATTTGATGACCCAGCACAACAAGATTATGGGTCTGATCCCGTACCTTTTCGGCTAACTTCGGTAAAGTGAGATTAAACAAAACTCTCTCTCAGTTATAGATAAAAAAGGTACAGAAGTGCCAGGGCGTATTAAGCAGGTGGCATTATTAGTACATCAATTACAACAATACAAGAACAACAGGCATTTTTTATATCGGTTCTGTCAAAAACATCTCCAGAAAACAAATACAGAAAAAACATCCTTTCGACAATCAAAATAGAAAGCACAAGCAAGACAAAGATATATTAAAAACAGGTATACACGATAGTACAACAACAACATTTTGTAAAAACCGTCTAGGGATGTCAAAAACAGTAAACATAAAACGAAAATTATTTTAACAATATTTTGACAATTCTTAATATTTTTTTTTAGGAAACACAATTCATTTAAGTAAACACAAAACGAAAATTACTTTAACAATTTTGTATTAAAAGTAAACAAATTTTGACAGCTCCGGGAGATAAATACACATAATCACCTGATCGCTTAAGACTACCTGTTTTTAATATATCTTGAGCAAGACAAAGAAATCAGCTGCCGTAATGCTGTCACCTGGTTAATGCGCCTTTAGAAGTATGACAACAATAACAGTCAAAATTTTATACCCAAAGAAAACGTCAAAGAGTTTTTTGACTTTTTTAAACAGCAAATCGTTTGGTCATGGCCTAATAATACAGGTACATGCATGTCAACAGCTGATCATTTGTGCTACATCTACACGTAGTATTGTCAAACTTTAAGATAAAGGAATGCGTCCAGCATATGCTTGACGGTGGCAGAACGATATTGAAGATGACTCTGTGAATATGAATTGTATACCAGAAATCGGAATGAGTGCAGATTATGTTAGATCTCGTTGGGAAGTTTTCGTTGTGGTCCTTCTAGGAACAATGATTTGCTCTGATTTTTTTAATACAGACGTAATTGTTCAATCGGGTCACTATACAGACATATAGAGCTTCATATATACTTGCTACTGAATATTTTGGTTCGTGAATGGCACTCGAACGTTAACAAAACTACCGAATGCTTGATTGGTTGGCAGTGAGTGAAACGGCTCGATCATACTTGTTGCAGGTCTCTGCAAGAGCAGTTCAATGTTTTGGGTGTTTATGTTTTCGCGAGTTCACTGTTGGCTTGGTGATAAATATTAATTAAATTCATATGAATATTATTGTTTTAGACAAATCGCTCCATAAACATCACAGAAGCAAAAACAATTCAAATTAATATCGCTGCCCCACTAATATTTAGCTAAGTTTATTTATTTAGTTTAGTATTATATCGTAATTTAATTAAGAGACAAAAAAGCTTAAGCAACTCCCTCGTGGTGTTTGTTTGAAAATGTTGATAAAAAGCATTCCCAAATGTAAACACTTATTTTTTTGTTCCATTATATTATTTTGTTTTATATGAATATTCAACTGAAATTAAATTAGCTTTTTCTTACTTTCTATTGAAGCATTTGGGGATCCCCCTGACTGCGAATGTGTTTTAATATTTTGCAAATACGGACAACGAATCGTAAAATTTTTATTTCATTAAATACTGTATTTGTAAATTATTTTCCTCAGCCATTAATATTTTTTTATGATGATAATTATTGGTGTTCGATGGTGATGGATGTCGCCAATAAAACAAAATTTATTTGTTTTATATAAGAATAAATTTCTACTAAAGTTAAATTGGCGGCATTGTTTGTGTGCTGCCTATTTTGATGTGCGTCTATATACGAGTATTTCTGCGGCAAAAGGAAATAAGTGCTTAAGTCGACATTATTTGAACTTAAGTTAATACTTTCTTTGTAAGCTTTACATTCGGAAGTTATCTTGGACAAAGTTTTAATTATTTTGCACGATTTTTCTAGAAATTGTAACCAATTGCTTTTAATGATTTTCCACTTATAAACTCATATGGAATATCAGCTTACCTTAACATATAATTTAGTATACGAGGGCAGTTTGTTAATTCTGTGACTTTGTTGAAAAAATAAAATTTTTCCGAAAAAAAGCGTTTTATTTCCCACAATAGTCTTCTTTAAGTTCGATAGATTTAGTCAAGAAAGAGTCTTTAAAGTTTTTTCATTCTCTCCAAATAATGAGATTTCTCAAGACCCTCAAAGTAGGCGTTTGTTTCAATGATAATGCGAAGAAATCCACTCTTTTGATTGCTCTTTGGTTTCTGGTGTATTGTGATGAGTCCATTGATGTTTTGTCTACAGCTACAAAATGAAGCTAAAACTCGATCGTATTGCCCTTGAAACTCATTAAATACTCCTTTGAAATGGTCATGCGGTTAAGTTTATGGTCCCGTATAAGCGATTGCGGATGGCTATTTCACATCAAAATATTCATGCAAATATGAAGTAATCGCTCGGTTAAGATTCCTAAAGTCCCAGCCATCTCACGCACTTTTATTTGCCGATCGCTTTTTCTGACAAGACGACCTTTTTGGAGGCAACCTGTACGCACGGTTGCCAGATTTGACGATTTATCGTCATTTTGACGATTTCGAATACGAGAAATAGCATATTGACGACTGGCCGATTTTTGTCTTAAATTTGACGATTTTTAAATAATTATAAACTGACAACATTTGTTCAGAACTTTAAACCCATGAATATCAGAAAAATTTGAGTTTTACCGCATTCTTCAGCAAATATAGAAATGGTATTTCGTCAAGTAAATTTAAACAAGACCGAAATACGAAATCGGTTTCAAAAATCTTTCTTAGAAGCAATTTCGTAAGCTAAAGATAATTTAAAACTAAATAATTGTAATTGTTTTGACTTGAAAGAAGTGCCTGATCTAATAAAATTGTTAAATTGCAATATATACGAGTATATAGTACGAGTATGTATTTTTTTAAGTTCTTACAAATGTTTAGTAATATGAACTATATCATATCTTTACATTTTTTAATTTTATCTTATATGTACATACCGTTCCTTTATTGCAGCGTAGTCATATATCCAAAAAAGTGAACTTTCTAAAATGCGTTAAATGTTTTAAAAATATTAGGAAGTATGTATTTGTCCGTTATTAGCTTATTAATATTTATAACTTTGGTTTGTTTTTAGATATGTTTCTTAAAAAAAATACATACTTATAAAGATGATTTCAATGAAGAATTTTACTTAATGAAATTATAAATTGTGGTTTTTGAGATATGGTTGTTATATTCTGCTACTTTAAAGCAGCAATATTTATATAAAAGATTTCATTGCTGCTGTTTTGTTTTTTTTTAATATTGATATATTTTAACTAATATTTATGAATGTATTTTTTACTAAAAGTACACTAAACATGTAATTAATCCGTTTGATCTCTTGATTGATAAGAATTTGGTTTACTTTATACAAAGACTATGAATTTATTTGCTGTGTTAAGTTTTCGTTAAATAAAATCGATAATTAATTTTTTTAAAAATGTTTGTTTTATTTTGGACGAATTTTTGACGTTTTCTGACAATTATTTTGATGATATTGACGATTTTTCGCTCTAAATTTGACGAGTTTTCCTCGATTTCATCTGGCAACTAAGCCCGTACGTTTGACACAATTTTCTGCTGGTACGATCACCTTTCAATCACTTAAACTGGTGGTGCAGAGTCGCCATATTATTTTTAAAGTCTTTCTTTGATTTCAGTGAAGTTCTTTTACCCAAAAAAGATTTTTTTAATCTGCCCACGAAATCCTACTTTTTTTCATTTTCGTTAAAATTAACGATATTGCTTATTTTTAATGGCTGTCAAAAGCAAAGTAATAGACGCAGCTTCCTCAAAATTCGAACGACAGTGGTCTCGCAATAGATAGCCGTTAATGCAACCAGTGTTGGGTTTAAAGTTGGAGCCTTATCAAACTGCCCTCGTATTTCAAATTAAATATTTTAGCTATAGAGTGTAGAACAATGTATTAAAATAGAAGAAATGAGAAACTAATTAGGCAACTTTAACTACAATAGCATTAAATTACTAAAAATTTACTTGAAAGTTAAAAAGTGCTCTCCTACAAAACGGTTCTAAATGACTTAAGCACTTTTTCCTTATTGCCACAAGCTTAATAGCGTATTTGTATTATTTCAGTATTAAGTATCTATTACAATCTTACTACGCCTATTATGGTAGACAAATATTTACATTAAGGTGGCACCTATTTCTTATTTCTGTTCTGAAAGTTCATTTAAGTCAGTTCATTTAATGTAATCGTCGTTTTTCTGTAGGCGGAACAGTTAATATTGAAATAAATAATTTATTATGTTTTTAAATGTTCCTCGAGATCTCAAATATTAAAATTTCCTTATAACTTTAATTGGATAAAATAAATAAAATGTAATTTCTGAGTAGAAAAGGTTTATTTGATCTAATTTCTCTGGCCCGTATTCATAAAAAATAATTTGTATTTAAAATGTATTTTAAAAAAAACTTTTCACACAAATTTTCTCTAAAATACATTTCAAGCCCAAATTATTATTTTATGAATACGGCAGTATGCATTTAAGCAATATTATATGTTAAAATGTTTGGACAATATTATTATAAATTAAGAATTGAAATTGAAAAAAATGTTTTTAATATCAAGTTGGCTTAATTTAACCCGCCGTCATGGTGGTCGGATCACTTTTTTTATTGCTTGAAAATTTTATAATGTAAAATATTCGTTTTTTTCTTTTGTTAAAAAATAATAATGTTGTTGTTAAAAAATTATGTTTTTTTTTTATAATGGCAGACATAATGAAACTTTTATGTAAGTGGACAATTATTGTCCAATTATTGTTTGCAAAAAAGCGCATCCAATTTTCGTATTTTTCCTGTTTGTGTGTTCAATTTTTTCTTGAATGACAATTTGAGTGTCAAACATGATCGATAGTCTGGACAGTCGAAACTATGTATCATTCAAAAGTGGGGGCAAATCACGCCATTCGATATCGAGCGAAATTTCCATACAAATTAAAAAAAATATTATATGAATTTTTGACTGTCACTCAAGTTCGATAGTGTGTACCCCTCTTCAACCAATTAGCACTTCGGTAATGACAATCTGGAATTCTCCTATTCCCCTGAGAAAAAAATCACCCTAATTATGTATGTCGAAGTCGAACCTTCTACTGCGACAATTTGTCCTAGATGAAAGAAAACATACACACATTTTCTATAATCTAGGACAAATCATAGCTGCCGAAAATCCGACTTCGACATACATAATCATGGTGCATATAATTATGTTAAATCGTACGAATTAGGCGAACCATTGAAAGTTCGTCAAATGTTGCTTGGAATAATTAATGTTGTTCTGACATCGCAAATGCGGCAATTTAGTTCTATATTTTTTTATATTTATTTATTAGTATTCAAAATACTCTATGAATTTTTTATTTACATTCCATTTGATAAGAAATCATCACAGAACAAATTTTTTAAATGAATTTGCGGTTCTATTTCCTTCGGCCCATTCACCCACATGCCCTGCGCTGACGATGGTCCTATGGCTACAAGTTGTTTTTTAAGGACCTTAACCAAAATCTTTAAGTAAAAATTTTCATTATATTGGGGGATACAAGCTTAATTGTTGGGCACGTTAACGAATTGATGCATTTGGATGCAACAACACCATGCGGCAGACCATCAATTACGGTGTACATGTTGCTCATTTGCTGCAACAATAAGAATGTTCTGTAAACCGACTGGATTTTAAATAAATTGATTTCCTAAATCCGAATAATTTATAATAAACTTTTTCGATAGGCGGCGACTTGGAAAATTTAATTTTTACTTAACGAAAAAATTGGTTAAAAAAACCTTCTCCCAGCAACATTAGGGGGTCCCTTAAAAACTTATTATTATATCTAATAAATAACTTACCCAAATGTCTGCCAGATATCGAAACACATAACGTTCATCCAGGCAAATGCCGCCATTAAACAAAAGTATATAAAGAAACCTATTGAAGAGAAACAATTCAAAATTAATGAGACAATAGCGAATACTTTGTAAAAGGATTAATAATATCTGTGGACCATGGAAACAACATCTTGGGACTGGCTTTTAAACAATTTCGATGAGTGAATAAACTATGAAATTTTTTGTAAGGCATTGTTTATTTATTTATCTACGCCAATGGACTAAAATATCCTTACAGGCTAATTGTTAAATTTTAATTTAAAAGTACATTTAATGAATCCTTATTTTCTAATAACATTCTAAAAATATTTTCAGACAAAGAAATGTCTATTCTAAGAACATTATTAATATTATTCAAATTGCTTAATGCCTGTAAAATAGCATAATTAGTAACATGTGTCGATATATAAAATAAGTTATTGCATTAAAGGGTTCTGAAAGATATACAAAAGTTAATCAAATTTAATAAGTATTCACAATCGAATTAATCATATTATAGATTATAATGACTGAATTAATAGTTCTCCTTAAATGAAGAGGCTTTAAGCCTAAAAGAAAGCACCGAGCATAATATAAGGTAGACGACAAAATAATACGATTGTTAGGAAGAGAAAATTTTAAAAATTTCTTCTGAATTCGCTCAATTCTATCAGTATGGACACGGTAAATGGGGTTCCACACAAAGGATCAATGTTCTAACTTAGAACGCACAAAAGCAGTATATAATATTCTCAATGTTATAGGATCCAAAAAGTCTTCTCATAAAGTCCAGCTGAATTGCAGAATTTTTATTTTATTTTAATTTTTGTTGGGTTTTCCTAGTAATTTGGTTTTCCGTCAAAGTCTTCATTCGGCTCGAGAATATTTGAATACGTTGTAAACAACGGTAAGTCATTATAAAAAAATTTCCAGATCTAAGACTTTTTTCCACTCCACAGATGTACACACATACATACATAAAAAAATAAAGGCTTAATTTTAAAGAAACACGTTCAGTTATAAGTCCTTATCGGCTTATTATCTTCTATATAATTAATAGGCGAACACTTTATTTTAGATCCCTTTTACGCTTATATTATACAGCCAATTTTTATAAAACTTATATCATGTTGAAGATATTTATTCACAAATGTGCACAATGTATGTTTTGTTAAAATCGGTTCAGTATTTTAGGAGATATATATGCACACTTATTGCACATACATTTATAAGCTTCAAGTTGAAAAATAAACAAAGTATTAATGTTGTCCAATTTGCTTTTGCAAAGAAATAAGACTGAGCATTTTCTATAGATACGTAGAGAGCTAATAAGTTTTAATTTGTTTATTTAGAATGTATTTTGTTTTTGTGTTTTATCGTATATATTTATGTAAATGCTTAATATTAATAACTACTATAATATGGTCAATTAAGTCGGCCATAGTAAATGCTAGCAAACATAAATATGTACTTATATATATGATTATAAAAAAAATAAAATAAGTATCAGAGTATGTACGTACCTGAGCAAAAACATATTGAGTCATTCGGCGTCGGCATCAATTGACCCAGTGCAATTCCTAAATATGCCGTAAATAAACTGCTCACCAAACAGATCAATATTTGTCCTGGCAAATTGCGCAATTTCGATATACACAAATAGACCAACAGGGTGCTGGCATAGAATGCACATGATATCAAGAGACCAATAGTGTAGACCTTGAAGCGTATTCGATCGTTTCCCACCACTTTTGAATCGAAGCAAAGAAATGTGTACAACTAATTTAAGAGTTTTATCGTAAAACATTGATTGATTTTCTCGAAAAATCTCAATATCAAATTACCTTTTGATCCGTCCACGAAGTGTTGCGTATTTTTTCAATGCAATATTGTTTATTTGTGTAGTGTTTTTTGGTGGCCTTGACATAAAGCGATCCATCGCGTTCGCTTATTGTGTGCGCCTCATCGCCATATGAATCGGGATCTAAACGATATTTGAGACAATCTAGGCCTCTTAATATACCAAAAGCTGCAAGGATAATTCAAATTATACGAGCGTAATTAACTTTTGTATTGTATTTATTTTCACGTGATTATATAAATTAGCAGGTTCAGTGGGATTTTGTTTTTATTTTTTTAATTCGGCAAATAATATTGTTATGATACATGAGAAATCGGAATTCTTACTGTTATCATGAGATACATATATATATATATAATTTCAATTAATTTCTTCGGCGGAGCATTACGTCAAAATGAGGGTGAACTATTCAAAAGGATTACTTTAAAAAATTCTTCCTTTTTATTAATTATTTATATAGGAAAAGACAAATTTTGAGATCCCTTTTCCCTATTGAGCTTTAGTGACCCGACTATATATTATGTAAATCGGTTCAGTATTAAAGAAATAAAAGTCTCCTACACATAAATAGTTATAAAAAACAATTTAAATTAACAAACTTCTATTTGCAATCACTTATTAGAACAATAACACCCATGCGAACTGATTTTTGTTACAATATGTCCCATTGAAAACCAAAATTTACTAAAATTTAACATTGGAAATGTTGTCATGTTGCGAAATGTGAAAAAAAGAATATTCCACTACTTATTGTTAATATTACCACGAGTTTTTAGAATCGGAAATTCCCGGGAAAGAGTACACTCACGGGATATTAAAGGCATTCATTCTGGTATGAGATAAAAATCTATCGATTTAATTAAGCCCTAAAAACATACAAAAATACCCGCAATCCAAATTTATTTGTCTCCATTTCCCCGTAAATCCCGATTTGAGAACGAATCTCCCAATCTGACAACACTGATACACAAGTCTGCAACGATTATTAAATGAATCCTGCATTTCTGAAACCTCATAAGTCATGTTTTTTGCGTTTTCGTAAAGAGGTGAGATATTTCATATGCCAAAGGGAAATTTCATCAATCAATGCAATAGTCTTTGGTCCTTAAAATACCACACAATGTTGGTACATCTAATTTATTTCTTAGTTTGTTCTTCTTGATATGGATTTAAGAAAAAATGCTTTCGGTGTTAGCTGTTGCTACTGGTATTGGCAAAACTGTGTAAATTAATTTTTTTAGCTAAAAAATCGTTTAATCTTTTAGACAGACACCTCAAAAAACTTCAAAAACAAGATATATCTTGACATATAGTAACACTGAGTACAGCACAATTTAAACAGTTTAAAACCAGTATTTCGTATTCAAATACTTGTATTTTCTATGGAAATTCTGATATTTTCTATGGAAATACTGGTATTTTCTATGGAAATTCTGGTATTTTCTATGGACGTTTTGGTATTTCGTATGGAAATACTGGTTTTAAACTAATAAATTATACTTTATTTATGACTATGCGTATGAGTCTATATCTCATGAAAATCTTTTTTGAAGAAACATTTATGAAACGGCGAAATGATTTGGGAACCACTTGATATTAACACAAGTATTTGCACAACAAAATATTTATTTTAAGTGAGAAGTTGTGGTATTTAAAGGTAAACAATTTTGTACAAAGAGATATGAATAAATATGTATGTATGTTTTCTTTAAACACGTATGTATTTAAATAGACTTTAAATCATTTCAACAGAATTTTAAACACACAAACTTACGTTAAATGTTTAATTACGAATAAAAAAAAATTAAATACTTCTGAAATATTCACATACATACCTGGCGGCTTGGTAAAATTCCCACTAATCTCGAGACTTTCAAAACTGTGATACGAGATATCAGACTCGTCACGTTTGCAATAAGAGGTGGCATTTCCCTTTGTAAACATTTCACCGTCATTGCAGCATCGCCTAATGCACGGCAAGCGGCGACAAGTGGGTAAAATGTCATCACAGATTCGTATTAGAAACTGCTGTTCTCGTTGCAACATGTTAGACGGCCTTGAAAAATTATCACCCACTGCATCCTGTACTACGGCCTCAATGCAGTATTCTGCAAAGCTGTATTTTCTGTTCATCGATCCCAAAAATAATTCACCATCTTCCATAGTAAATTTGAATTCATTTAATTGATATTCCACCAAAACTTTGTGGAGTGGACAGTTAAGAGTTCTTGCATTAAATATGGCAAGTTTTTTAAAAAGTTTTCTATACAAATGATAATTTGCAGGAGCCTCCACACATCTACGCTGGCTGCCATTATAAATGTAGTTGTTGGGACAACATTTGTGTATGAAACGAACCGGCTGAAAGTCAACATTGTAGGTTGGCGGACAGGAAACGGCAGCCACATGTTCACCATCAATCTCCATTAAACAAGATAATGGTGGAATTTCAAAATCCTTTTCCATAGTAAATTGCATAAAAGTTTTACTGTCACATACTGGTATAGAGGAATTTAATTTATGATCTTTTGCCGACAAAATACCATATCCAAGCACATTTGAGCTTTTTTCAAATGGCTGTAGTCCTGCTTGTAGGGTTTTGTACATTGTGCCCGTTGGCGGAGGCGGTGTGCAAATATAGTCGTCGGAGCGAAATAAACCTCGTGATAATCTGGCTAATTTCCAATTGTTGGCAGGGCAACATATTGGTACTGTCGAATGTTCAATTGCTCCAGCTGTTACACTTTGTATGCCACCGTAGTATATAAACAAAACGAAAAATACAGTAAAAAGCATTGAATAGTGAGTGTGATCCGTGGAAAAGCTCTACACATTCACAAACGATCAACAACATACAAAATTTATGAAATCGCAAAATGTTCAATTGTGTTTGCACTAAAATGAGTATAACACTGAATAATTTTCTTTAAATTCTGATTGTTTATTTAGAAAGTGATGTTTTGTTTTTCGTTTTTGTTTTTAATTTAAAGTTTATACTTTTGAAATTTTTGGCAAATTTGTCGCAAATATCTAAATACCAAAATTAACTTTAAATACTGTCTTCAAATTGGAAGTTCGCAGAACGGTCAACATTTTCGATAAATAGATTTCCGATTACAATCATTTACTTCAAGACAGTCGTCATAAGTCTAAAGAATAGATAGTTAATTTAAAGTTTTCAATTTACTCACTCACACCTTAAATGGAAACATGTAACAATACTCTCCATTCTAGACTTGAGTTCACCAGATATTTGCATGAATTTTCGGTATCAGATCAAGGATGATTTGACGATATTAATTATGAATTTTTATATCAAAAATAGGGATGTTTTTATCTAAAGAGTCTTATTTAAATACTCAAATTTTACTCGAATTAAAAAAATTGAGCTTCATATTCAAATTAAAATTGATTAATTAAAATTTCACGTAAGTGGAAAAAATTAAAAACTTGGAAAAATTATTTTAATTGACGTAGTATTGCGAAAAAAATTATTTCTATGTATAAAAAAACAGCAAATTTGAAGAAATTTTGCAAAAAAAAGCATCGTGAGTAAATATAGAAAAGAATTCTAAAATATTAAAAAAGTTCCAACAATAGAAAAAATATAACAAAACGTGAAAATAAAAAATGCGGTTGAAATTGCATAAAAAATTAAAAAAAAACCCCTCAAAAATGGAAACTGTTAAAATTTGGAGAACTAATTAGCGATTCATCAATTACACTGTGCAACAAATTTCGTGTGATCGCCGCCAGCCTCAACAACTCCAATGGGAAATGAAAGTTCACCATTAACTTAACAAAACTGCCAAAGAGTTTTGAAAAGTTAACTCGAATTTAATTTTTATGGCCTCTATGAGTGCAACAAATGAAGATGTCAGTGGAGCTGATTTAGAGAGTGAAGCAGAAATGGATTCGGCCTCGAAAGATGAGAGTAACGACACCCAGAATTTATAGCTTCCATCAATAGCAAAAAGACTTGCAACCATATACAGTGAACTCGCGAAAACGTGAACTTTTTTTGATGCCAAAAAAATAACGTTTTTTTTGTCTCCTGAAAAGTACAAAAAAATATGTTAAGAGTTGTCAACCTGTGACGATATATTTCACAAACTGTTGAAATTTGGTTTTCTTTTTCTTTAAGTAATTGTCGTACTAATTTTTAATTTGTTTTATTAAGTAGGTACCTCTCTTATTACTTTTATGTATTTATTTATTTATTTTTCTTATTATTATTATTAATATTTATCTTATTATTATTTATTTTTTTATTTAACACCCTCATTAACAACACACGCGCTAAATTTAAATATTCAATCAAATGTCTTTATGACGTTTTTTCCTGTAACAATCAATAACAACAACAAAACCAAAGTATATTATTTGTTGTCTTTAGATAACACGATATCTGTCAGCTGCATAAACTATCGACGACAATATTTTAAAAAATGATTTAAACAATTACAAAAAAAAACGTCCGATCGTAAAAAGATCACTTAAAAGAGTTTAAATTTAGCGCGAGCCTCGGAGCGAGCGCAAGTCTTTTTTTTAATCTAATCACAAAGGTAACGTTGTTAGTGCTGATCGTGAAATGTACTCGTTGCATGAAGCATTTTTACATACATATAAAACATTCCTACTCGCAATTATTTAATTAAAAACAAATAAACAAACTAAAGATTTAATTGTTATTATTGATGATGATGAGTCCAACAAGTTCAAACATTGTTACTCGAGAAATATAAACAAAAAAGTCCAGTAGCACCCACAACAAACACACACACACATAAATTCTTTAAAGTTTTCGTTTGAATTTAAACAAACGTTTTTTCTTGCGTTCCACTCGATTTTCTAACGTCCACACCGACCGAGTTCTCTTTAGCAACTGAATACTTTGAGAGTTCTGCAGAAGTGTTAAGTTGCTAAGAAATATATCAGTTTTGCATCTGGTTTTCTCTATTCTGCACAATTGTTTATATTTATGAATGGATTTGTTGTGAAGGAAGATGGCGTGGCGTATATTCGTAAATGCAGTAATTGTGCAAGAATGAAAGTTTAGCGTTCGAAAAGCACCATTTGGCAGCAAAGTGCTACCACACATTTCTGCAAGGCGTTAGGAACTAAGTCCCCAATGAACTAAGTTCCTAAAAACAACAAAAACTAACTGAAACTAATGCCGTTTTCTTTTCTAAAAAAATGTGACATTTCTTTTTCTTTTTGTCAAAGAATTGCTATTCAAAGTTTTCTTAAGACAAAAATTTTGCCTCGTAAGTGATAATAGGTACGATAATTTATAATAAACTCACTATTTCAAAAAATCATTATACAGTATATATCGGATATAAGCACATCGTATATAAGAAAAACCCGCTTATAAGAAAGTGGACCAAAAACATACAAATAATTTTCTATAAAAGAAAATCGTATATAAGAAAAAACCTGATATATTCGTAAGTAACTCTTTTCAAACACCAAAAATGATGAACGATATGAAAAAAGATTTTATATTAGATTTTTTTTTTCGGCAACACTGAATATATCAAAATTTAAAATTTTTCCGAAACAGCAAAGAAGATAAATTATATGAAAAAAGATTTGATACAAAAAATTTTTACTGAATTTAATTTACGTGTAAAAAATGGACACAAATAAGAAAAGAAATATGTACATATATGTATGTTTTATAGAATACACACTTATAAGAATAAAGTTTCTTGTATGGATGTATATGTTTATAAGAAATAACTTTCTAATTAAAAGTTAATTTTTTTGTTATTAGTTGAATCTGTTGGAGATTTAATTCATATAAAAAAAATTTGGGTATTATTTCACCATGAACTAATTTCCCAAGCAAGTTAACTTTTGTTTTGGGGACTTAGTCCCCATCGCCTTTCTGCAACTACCACATCATTTTACTTACTGTTACAATGGCTTGCGGGCAGGTTGCACACATAAGTATACGAATCCACCCATAATTGCACACATTATTGTTATTACAGCAACAACAACAATTTAGTTAATATTGTTCAAATTAGAAAAAACGTTCCTCCAACCCACATGAACACATCCGACCAATAGCACTCATGAATATGTAATGCAGGTCTGGAAAATATAAATTTTAAAATACGTACTACATATTAATAAGTACTTTATTGTCATTAAGAGTACTATATTATTATTGGAAATGATTTTCAAAACAGAATAAAAGTTATATCGTTTATATATATTTGATATTTAGACCAAAAGCTAATAACGATTTTAGTCAGACTGAATTGAACATGAAACAACGTTCCAATCTACATAAGCAGAACAGAACAACGTTGCTTTCGGAGAATGTCGCAACACCCGTTATCAGTGTATATTCATATATCGATAGACGTAGGGTCTTATCTATAGAAATATGCAAAACAAACTCGATTTAAAAAAATAGTTAGAAATTTTCTATATTAAGGTAGCGACATGCAATTACTCGCTTAAGAATTTTATTTATGCTCTTCATTCTTAATGTACGTAGTTTCTTTTTATTAAATTGATGGTGCAGGTTGTCAGTAATTGTAAATCTATATTTTTGTAATATATAAAAAACGCTGAATTTAAGGGAGAAAGGCGCTTAGTTACCAGCACTGCTGTCAGCTGTTGCTATCAATCCACACACGGGAGAAACGTCAATATAATAAAAAAAATTTGGGCTGTTCACGTGTTTGTTTATGTCTCGTAATTAATTTTCCGTAATTAGAAGTGTAATAGCGGACTCTAGGCTTAAAAAATGGAGTCGAAATACTCTCTACAAAGCAAATCGCCCTTAAAAACATTTGGTCCTAATGTGCGCAACGGTATAATACCGTTTAAAAGAAAACTACAAAATACGGGAACGGAAAATGGCGCAGCAAAAATGTTTAAACCAGCCAACACAAATGGACAGTCTGTGTCCAACAATAAAACTAATGCGACACATCAAACACCTTCAAAGTTTGCGCCGACCAAAATGCAGTTGGAGCAGCAACGCCAAGCTCTGCCAGTCACAAGTTGTCGCAAACGCTTTGTGCAAGAACTTCACAAGTCTGATATTCTGTTAATAATGGGTGAGACTGGTTCTGGTAAAACAACGCAAATTCCACAATTTTTGTTAGACGCTGGTTTTGGTAACAAAGGTATGATTGCTGTAACGCAACCACGTCGTGTGGCTGCAATTACAGTAGCAAAACGAGTGGCTCAAGAACAGCACTGTCAGCTTGGTGAAGTGGTTGGCTATACAGTGCGTTTCGAAGATTGTTCATCGGCAAAAACTCGTATACGATTCATGACCGATGGCTTTTTAATGCGTGAAGCTTTAGCAGATCGTTTGCTTCGAAATTACACAGTCATAATGTTGGATGAGGCTCACGAACGTACTGTAAGTACGGATGTTCTATTCGGTGTAGTTAAGGAGGCTCAAAGACAACGAAGACTTCGCAGTTTAACTCCTCTCAAAATAATTGTCACTTCGGCCACAATGGATATTGATCATTTTGGGCGTTATTTTGGTGTAAAAGGGATGTACTTGGAAGGTCGAACACATCCCGTCAAAGTTATGCATGCCAAAGAGTCCCAGTCCGACTATTTGCATGCTGCACTAGTGACACTATTTGATATACATCGCAATACCCCAGCCAAGTAAGTAGATCATTGTGAGTTACTTTAATTTAGTCAACGCGTATATAATATAAATAAATTTTAAACTATAAGATAAAAAACAATAAAAGAACTATCAAATATCTAATATATGTTTAGTCTTAGAAGTATAATTTTGATACGCGTTTTCTAAATTAAGATAGCAAATTTAGCTAGTCCCGTTTTGCCTTTCGCTCGTGTTTAGGCCAGATCATTCATAAAACTATGATTCTCTTTTGTTATATATTTTATTTATGTCAATTATGGTTTATTACATTCCTAACAGCCATGATGTATTGATTTTCCTTACTGGCCAAGAAGAAATCGAAGCAATGGCGCAACAAATACGTCAAATTGCAAAGGTATGTTGTTAAAAAGTAATAAATTTAAGAAAAACAATTCAATTAACTTTTTCTGTAATTTTAATGTAAAATCTTTTTCTTAAATTAGTAAACATTATGATCCTCCACACACTTTTCTTTTGCAGACAAATCTCAGCAATATTGCAGGAGTTCGAGTTTTCCCCTTGTATTCTCAATTGCCACAAAATAAGCAACTAGAGTGTTTTCTACCAGCTCCGGCCAATGCCCGTAAAATTGTATTAGCAACAAATATTGCCGAAACATCAGTTACAATACCTGGTATTCGTTGTGTCATCGATGCAGGTTTCGTAAAACGACGCATTTACACTCCTAGCACAGGTCTGGATGTACTCAGAGTTGTACGCATATCTCAAGCTCAGGCGTGGCAGCGTTGTGGCCGAGCTGGTCGCGATTCACCCGGTACATGTTATCGCACTTACACACAACACGAAATGAACGGATTTGAAAAAATGCCAAAACCCGAAATATTGCGCAGCAATATTTGCTCTACTGTTTTAAATTTATTGGCTTTGGGAATTGATTGCAAAACTTTTGATTTTCTCGATAGGCCATCGCCCGAAGCAATGGACACAGCATATCGAAAACTTGAATCTTTGGGTGCGGTAAGAAATGCTTCTACTGTGCCCGAACTTACGCCATTGGGTCGACAAATGGCACAGTTCCCGTTAGATCCACAATATAGTAAATTATTACTGGCCGCTCCACAATTTGGCTGTTTGGAGGAGATGTTAAGTTTAGTAGCTGTGCTGTCAGGTGAAAATGTATTCATTTCTAGCGCCGACAAACGTGAACAAGCTGCGTTGGCTCATGCCAAATTCCAATCCAAGCACGGCGATCACTTAACACTGCTGAACGTTTTCAGTGCGTTTCAAAAGACTGAAAAAATCAAGGTATGTTGAATGGATTTTTCGTTAAATGAAACATACACATATTTAACTAATAAATTCAATTCTTTTGTTTTCTTAGTTATGGTGCCACGACAATTTCCTTAATACCCGTAATCTAACGTATGCCCGTGAAGTACGCAGCCAACTTTTAGAAATTGTTGAACGTTTGTCTTTGCAAGTCAATAGTTGTAGTAACAATCTCGATCAAGTACGCAAATGTTTGCTAGTGGGATTATTCGACAATATTGCCGAATTACAGCGTGATAATTTCTATTTGACCATTAGCGGTCGCCAACGTGCCAAAATTCATCCATCTAGTATATTTCATGGCAAATATCGTCCTGAATATATAATATTCTCTGAAATCGTGCTAACCGAACGTAATTTCTTGCGTCAAATAACAGAAATTTCACCAGAATGGGTAGCCGAGGTTGTTCCTAATTTCAACCATCTTAGTCGCATCAAAGTATCGTCGTAATTTGAAACTACCAGTTCAAATTTAGTTTCATTCCGCTATTCTTAATTCTAAAGCCACTTTTTATGCCAAATAAATTGCTCGTGTTTAAAAAAATTTATATTCTGCGTTGGAGCAATAATATTTGCAGAAATGAAACATAACTTAAAATTTTCTTTAAAAAAAAGAGAAAAGAAGAGAATATAAGGTTATTTTAATAGAATTCAAATGGAATATAATATATTAAACTTCATTAGGTTATTTTTTATAGTTTTATTTCCTTCAGGTTTAAAATAATATAAATCTATTTTAGATACTGTTTGCTATTTTATATTTATAAATCGAATTTAGAATTCCATTAATTAGGAAATAAAAATTGTTTTTATAATAAAAATATGTATGTATGTATGTAGTAGCCAAGGCGAATTAATTTTACAGCTGGTGTTGAAAGCACAGCTGACCGTTTCTCTGTGATGGCATAGTTTTCAAATGATTTTGCTTCATTTTCTGTAGGCAATAATCTCCCTTATTCCACTTGGCGACATCGACGTCACGTCAACACAATACTAAAAATTGGGGCTTGTCTACCCGTTTTCGAAAACAACTGACTACTACTGACAGGCTCATGTAATTTTCTGGATCTTAGAGAACAGAAATAGACTGTGAGTAGCACAAAATTGTTTTCGAGAGCGAGTAGACAAGCTCCAATTTTTTGGTATTGTGTTAACGTGACGTCGATGTCGCCAACTGGAATAAGGGTGAATATGTTGCACTAAAGAAAAAAAATATTTTTGTCTGTTGCATATGTGTTCTGACAAAAGTTGCTAAAAATATATTTTAAATAACGTATTTAATAATAAGATTCTTTTTCTTTTGTTTGTTTGTTATTCTGAATTCTTAAAATTATTATTTATCAATTAATGCTTCAATTTTGAACAATTATCTGTAATTGAGCGCATATGGTCTAGTTCCCGGCACCTTTCCATATATTTTATAAATAAATTTATAAAATATATTGTAAATAAATAAATATTTTAAATAAAAGTTATTATTCTGCTTTTGACACTTCGTGACAATTTGGCGCTGTAAAATTAGTTTGGATTGGTAGTAGTTATTTCTTAAATAAACTTGTCAGTTGTAAAACAAATATAAATCATAATAATTATAATTATAAAGCATTTAAGTAGATTTTAAATTAATACTACAAATAATAAATTTTGATCATGACTTTATATCAGAGTTAAGCATTCAGTTGATTGAGGTACGAATTTGGTCGGGTATTTACGTTTATTAGTTGTGAGTATTATTACAACCGTCGCTGTCATAAAGATTTAAAAAAAATCCTCCAAAATGTTTCTTAAAATCTGCTGAAAGCTACTTGTTATTATTACGTTAACTTTTAATGAACATGCGGTACACTTCGATAGAAATTGTTTAGGTTCTCAGGTCTAAAGAAATTTAATACAAATAAATGGCTCAAAAATGTGTTCTCAAAATCATTCGAAACTCATCACACATTATCAAAACGATATTTTTAAAACCGATGGAATTCCATCAATTCTTTTTTGTTTTTTAAATTATAAACGCATATAAATTTAAAAAACAAAGTTTTAGCAACTCCCATAAAAAGCAATTTTTTTTGGTTGATCCTTTTTTTAAATTTTGGAATCTTGGCTAAAAAGGCTATAGCCTTTTCTTTCGGAGCGTTACTGATACGCCAATAAAAAAAGACATGTGGCACTCGAGAACTTGCGCGGCAAAGCTATTGCATAGCATTTTGTTTTCAATAAAATGTATTAAATTAAAAATAAAATAACATAATTTTTTTAATTAATAGAAAAGGCTATAGCCTTTTCTTTTGGAGCGTTACTTATACGCCAATAAAAAAAAACATGTGGCACTCGAGAACTGCCGCGGCAAAGCTATTGCATAGCATTTTGTTTTCAATAAAATGTATTAAATTAAAAAAAAAATAACATAATTTTTTTAATTAATAGAAAAGGCTATAGCCTTTTCTTTTGGAGCGTTACTTATACGCCAATAAAAAAAAACATGTGGCACTCGAGAACTGCCGCGGCAAAGCTATTGCATAGCATTTTGTTTTCAATAAAATGTATTAAATTAAAAAAAAAAATAACATAATTTTTTTAATTAATAGAAAAGGCTATAGCCTTTTCTTTTGGAGCGTTACTTATACGCCAATAAAAAAAAACATGTGGCACTCGAGAACTGCCGCGGCAAAGCTATTGCATAGCATTTTGTTTTCAATAAAATGTATTAAATTAAAAAAAAAAATAACATAATTTTTTTAATTAATAGAAAAGGCTATAGCCTTTTCTTTTGGAGCGTTACTTATACGCCAATAAAAAAAAACATGTGGCACTCGAGAACTGCCGCGGCAAAGCTATTGCATAGCATTTTGTTTTCAATAAAATGTATTAAATTAAAAAAAAAAATAACATAATTTTTTTAATTAATAGAAAAGGCTATAGCCTTTTCTTTTGGAGCGTTACTTATACGCCAATAAAAAAAAACATGTGGCACTCGAGAACTGCCGCGGCAAAGCTATTGCATAGCATTTTGTTTTCAATAAAATGTATTAAATTAAAAAAAAATAACTAACATAATTTTTTTAATTATTAGAAAAGGCTATATATAGCCTTTTCTTTTGGAGCGTTACTGATACGCCAATAAAAAAAAAACATGTGGTACTCGAGAACTGCCGCGGCAAAGCTATTGCATAGCATTTTGTTTTCAATAAAATGTATTAAATTAAAAAAAAAATAACTAACATAATTTTTTTAATTATTAGAAAAGGCTATAGCCTTTTCTTTTGGAGCGTTACTGATACGCCAATAAAAAAAAACATGTGGCACTCGAGAACTGCCGCGGCAAAGCTATTGCATAGCATTTTGTTTTCAATAAAATGTATTAAATTAAAAAAAAAATAACTAACATAATTTTTTTAATTATTAGAAAAGGCTATAGCCTTTTCTTTTGGAGCGTTACTGATACGCCAATAAAAAAAACATGTGGCACTCGAGAACTGCCGCGGCAAAGCTATTGCATAGCATTTTGTTTTCAATAAAATGTATTAAATTAAAAAAAAAATAACTAACATAATTTTTTTAATTATTAGAAAAGGCTATAGCCTTTTCTTTTGGAGCGTTACTGATACGCCAATAAAAAAAACATGTGGCACTCGAGAACTGCCGCGGCAAAGCTATTGCATAGCATTTTGTTTTCAATAAAATGTATTAAATTAAAAAAAAAATAACTAACATAATTTTTTTAATTATTAGAAAAGGCTATAGCCTTTTCTTTTGGAGCGTTACTGATACGCCAATAAAAAAAAACATGTGGCACTCGAGAACTGCCGCGGCAAAGCTATTGCATAGCATTTTGTTTTCAATAAAATGTATTAAATTAAAAAAAAAATAACATAATTTTTTTAATTAATAGAAAAGGCTATAGCCTTTTCTTTTGGAGCGTTACTGATACGCCAATAAAAAAAACATGTGGCACTCGAGAACTGCCGCGGCAAAGCTATTGCATAGCATTTTGTTTTCAATAAAATGTATTAAATTAAAAAAAAAATAACATAATTTTTTTAATTAATAGAAAAGGCTATAGCCTTTTCTTTTGGAGCGTTACTGATACGCCAATAAAAAAAACATGTGGCACTCGAGAACTGCCGCGGCAAAGCTATTGCATAGCATTTTGTTTTCAATAAAATGTATTAAATTAAAAAAAAAATAACATAATTTTTTTAATTAATAGAAAAGGCTATAGCCTTTTCTTTTGGAGCGTTACTGATACGCCAATAAAAAAAACATGTGGCACTCGAGAACTGCCGCGGCAAAGCTATTGCATAGCATTTTGTTTTCAATAAAATGTATTAAATTAAAAAAAAAATAACATAATTTTTTTAATTAATAGAAAAGGCTATAGCCTTTTCTTTTGGAGCGTTACTGATACGCCAATAAAAAAAACATGTGGCACTCGAGAACTGCCGCGGCAAAGCTATTGCATAGCATTTTGTTTTCAATAAAATGTATTAAATTAAAAAAAAAATAACATAATTTTTTTAATTAATAGAAAAGGCTATAGCCTTTTCTTTTGGAGCGTTACTGATACGCCAATAAAAAAAACATGTGGCACTCGAGAACTGCCGCGGCAAAGCTATTGCATAGCATTTTGTTTTCAATAAAATGTATTAAATTAAAAAAAAAATAACATAATTTTTTTAATTAATAGAAAAGGCTATAGCCTTTTCTTTTGGAGCGTTACTTATACGCCAATAAAAAAAAACATGTGGCACTCGAGAACTGCCGCGGCAAAGCTATTGCATAGCATTTTGTTTTCAATAAAATGTATTAAATTAAAAAAAAAATAACATAATTTTTTTAATTAATAGAAAAGGCTATAGCCTTTTCTTTTGGAGCGTTACTTATACGCCAATAAAAAAAAACATGTGGCACTCGAGAACTGCCGCGGCAAAGCTATTGCATAGCATTTTGTTTTCAATAAAATGTATTAAATTAAAAAAAAAATAACATAATTTTTTTAATTAATAGAAAAGGCTATAGCCTTTTCTTTTGGAGCGTTACTGATACGCCAATAAAAAAAACATGTGGCACTCGAGAACTGCCGCGGCAAAGCTATTGCATAGCATTTTGTTTTCAATAAAATGTATTAAATTAAAAAAAAAATAACATAATTTTTTTAATTAATAGAAAAGGCTATAGCCTTTTCTTTTGGAGCGTTACTGATACGCCAATAAAAAAAACATGTGGCACTCGAGAACTGCCGCGGCAAAGCTATTGCATAGCATTTTGTTTTCAATAAAATGTATTAAATTAAAAAAAAAATAACATAATTTTTTTAATTAATAGAAAAGGCTATAGCCTTTTCTTTTGGAGCGTTACTGATACGCCAATAAAAAAAACATGTGGCACTCGAGAACTGCCGCGGCAAAGCTATTGCATAGCATTTTGTTTTCAATAAAATGTATTAAATTAAAAAAAAAATAACATAATTTTTTTAATTAATAGAAAAGGCTATAGCCTTTTCTTTTGGAGCGTTACTGATACGCCAATAAAAAAAACATGTGGCACTCGAGAACTGCCGCGGCAAAGCTATTGCATAGCATTTTGTTTTCAATAAAATGTATTAAATTAAAAAAAAAATAACATAATTTTTTTAATTAATAGAAAAGGCTATAGCCTTTTCTTTTGGAGCGTTACTGATACGCCAATAAAAAAAACATGTGGCACTCGAGAACTGCCGCGGCAAAGCTATTGCATAGCATTTTGTTTTCAATAAAATGTATTAAATTAAAAAAAAAATAACATAATTTTTTTAATTAATAGAAAAGGCTATAGCCTTTTCTTTTGGAGCGTTACTGATACGCCAATAAAAAAAACATGTGGCACTCGAGAACTGCCGCGGCAAAGCTATTGCATAGCATTTTGTTTTCAATAAAATGTAATAAATTAAAAAAAAAATAACATAATTTTTTTAATTAATAGAAAAGGCTATAGCCTTTTCTTTTGGAGCGTTACTGATACGCCAATAAAAAAAACATGTGGCACTCGAGAACTGCCGCGGCAAAGCTATTGCATAGCATTTTGTTTTCAATAAAATGTATTAAATTAAAAAAAAAATAACATAATTTTTTTAATTAATAGAAAAGGCTATAGCCTTTTCTTTTGGAGCGTTACTGATACGCCAATAAAAAAAACATGTGGCACTCGAGAACTGCCGCGGCAAAGCTATTGCATAGCATTTTGTTTTCAATAAAATGTATTAAATTAAAAAAAAAATAACATAATTTTTTTAATTAATAGAAAAGGCTATAGCCTTTTCTTTTGGAGCGTTACTGATACGCCAATAAAAAAAACATGTGGCACTCGAGAACTGCCGCGGCAAAGCTATTGCATAGCATTTTGTTTTCAATAAAATGTATTAAATTAAAAAAAAAATAACATAATTTTTTTAATTAATAGAAAAGGCTATAGCCTTTTCTTTTGGAGCGTTACTGATACGCCAATAAAAAAAACATGTGGCACTCGAGAACTGCCGCGGCAAAGCTATTGCATAGCATTTTGTTTTCAATAAAATGTATTAAATTAAAAAAAAAATAACATAATTTTTTTAATTAATAGAAAAGGCTATAGCCTTTTCTTTTGGAGCGTTACTGATACGCCAATAAAAAAAACATGTGGCACTCGAGAACTGCCGCGGCAAAGCTATTGCATAGCATTTTGTTTTCAATAAAATGTATTAAATTAAAAAAAAAATAACATAATTTTTTTAATTAATAGAAAAGGCTATAGCCTTTTCTTTTGGAGCGTTACTTATACGCCAATAAAAAAAAACATGTGGCACTCGAGAACTGCCGCGGCAAAGCTATTGCATAGCATTTTGTTTTCAATAAAATGTATTAAATTAAAAAAAAAATAACATAATTTTTTTAATTAATAGAAAAGGCTATAGCCTTTTCTTTTGGAGCGTTACTTATACGCCAATAAAAAAAAACATGTGGCACTCGAGAACTGCCGCGGCAAAGCTATTGCATAGCATTTTGTTTTCAATAAAATGTATTAAATTAAAAAAAAAATAACATAATTTTTTTAATTAATAGAAAAGGCTATAGCCTTTTCTTTTGGAGCGTTACTGATACGCCAATAAAAAAAACATGTGGCACTCGAGAACTGCCGCGGCAAAGCTATTGCATAGCATTTTGTTTTCAATAAAATGTATTAAATTAAAAAAAAAATAACATAATTTTTTTAATTAATAGAAAAGGCTATAGCCTTTTCTTTTGGAGCGTTACTGATACGCCAATAAAAAAAACATGTGGCACTCGAGAACTGCCGCGGCAAAGCTATTGCATAGCATTTTGTTTTCAATAAAATGTATTAAATTAAAAAAAAAATAACATAATTTTTTTAATTAATAGAAAAGGCTATAGCCTTTTCTTTTGGAGCGTTACTGATACGCCAATAAAAAAAACATGTGGCACTCGAGAACTGCCGCGGCAAAGCTATTGCATAGCATTTTGTTTTCAATAAAATGTATTAAATTAAAAAAAAAATAACATAATTTTTTTAATTAATAGAAAAGGCTATAGCCTTTTCTTTTGGAGCGTTACTGATACGCCAATAAAAAAAACATGTGGCACTCGAGAACTGCCGCGGCAAAGCTATTGCATAGCATTTTGTTTTCAATAAAATGTATTAAATTAAAAAAAAAATAACATAATTTTTTTAATTAATAGAAAAGGCTATAGCCTTTTCTTTTGGAGCGTTACTTATACGCCAATAAAAAAAAACATGTGGCACTCGAGAACTGCCGCGGCAAAGCTATTGCATAGCATTTTGTTTTCAATAAAATGTATTAAATTAAAAAAAAAATAACATAATTTTTTTAATTAATAGAAAAGGCTATAGCCTTTTCTTTTGGAGCGTTACTTATACGCCAATAAAAAAAACATGTGGCACTCGAGAACTGCCGCGGCAAAGCTATTGCATAGCATTTTGTTTTCAATAAAATGTATTAAATTAAAAAAAAAATAACATAATTTTTTTAATTAATAGAAAAGGCTATAGCCTTTTCTTTTGGAGCGTTACTTATACGCCAATAAAAAAAACATGTGGCACTCGAGAACTGCCGCGGCAAAGCTATTGCATAGCATTTTGTTTTCAATAAAATGTATTAAATTAAAAAAAAAATAACATAATTTTTTTAATTAATAGAAAAGGCTATAGCCTTTTCTTTTGGAGCGTTACTTATACGCCAATAAAAAAAAACATGTGGCACTCGAGAACTGCCGCGGCAAAGCTATTGCATAGCATTTTGTTTTCAATAAAATGTATTAAATTAAAAAAAAAATAACATAATTTTTTTAATTAATAGAAAAGGCTATAGCCTTTTCTTTTGGAGCGTTACTTATACGCCAATAAAAAAAACATGTGGCACTCGAGAACTGCCGCGGCAAAGCTATTGCATAGCATTTTGTTTTCAATAAAATGTATTAAATTAAAAAAAAAATAACATAATTTTTTTAATTAATAGAAAAGGCTATAGCCTTTTCTTTTGGAGCGTTACTTATACGCCAATAAAAAAAAACATGTGGCACTCGAGAACTGCCGCGGCAAAGCTATTGCATAGCATTTTGTTTTCAATAAAATGTATTAAATTAAAAAAAAAATAACATAATTTTTTTAATTAATAGAAAAGGCTATAGCCTTTTCTTTTGGAGCGTTACTGATACGCCAATAAAAAAAAACATGTGGCACTCGAGAACTGCCACGGCAAAGCTATTGCATAGCGTTTTGTTTTCAATAAAATGTATTAAATTAAAAAAAAATAACTAACATAATTTTTTTAATTAATAGAAAAGGCTATAGCCTTTTCTTTTGGAGCGTTACTGATACGCCAATAAAAAAAAACATGTGGCACTCGAGAACTGCCACGGCAAAGCTATTGCATAGCGTTTTGTTTTCAATAAAATGTATTAAATTAAAAAAAAATAACTAACATAATTTTTTTAATTAATAGAAAAGGCTATAGCCTTTTCTTTTGGAGCGTTACTGATACGCCAATAAAAAAAAAAACAAGTGGCACTCGAGAACTGCCGCGGCAAAGCTATTGCATAGCATTTTGTTTTCAATAAAATGTATTAAATTAAAAAAAAATAACTAACATAATTTTTTTAATTAATAGAAAAGGCTATAGCCTTTTCTTTTGGAGCGTTACTGATACGCCAATAAAAAAAAACATGTGGCACTCGAGAACTGCCACGGCAAAGCTATTGCATAGCGTTTTGTTTTCAATAAAATGTATTAAATTAAAAAAAAATAACTAACATAATTTTTTTAATTAATAGAAAAGGCTATAAGCCTTTTCTTTTGGAGCGTTACTGATACGCCAATAAAAAAAAAAACAAGTGGCACTCGAGAACTGCCGCGGCAAAGCTATTGCATAGCATTTTGTTTTCAATAAAATGTATTAAATTAAAAAAAAATAACTAACATAATTTTTTTAATTAATAGAAAAGGCTATAGCCTTTTCTTTTGGAGCGTTACTGATACGCCAATAAAAAAAACATGTGGCACTCGAGAACTGCCACGGCAAAGCTATTGCATAGCGTTTTGTTTTCAATAAAATGTATTAAATTAAAAAAAAAATAACTAACATAATTTTTTTAATTAATAGAAAAGGCTATAGCCTTTTCTTTTGGAGCGTTACTGATACGCCAATAAAAAAAAACATGTGGCACTCGAGAACTGCCACGGCAAAGCTATTGCATAGCGTTTTGTTTTCAATAAAATGTATTAAATTAAAAAAAAAATAACTAACATAATTTTTTTAATTAATAGAAAAGGCTATAGCCTTTTCTTTTGGAGCGTTACTGATACGCCAATAAAAAAAAACATGTGGCACTCGAGAACTGCCACGGCAAAGCTATTGCATAGCGTTTTGTTTTCAATAAAATGTATTAAATTAAAAAAAAAATAACTAACATAATTTTTTTAATTAATAGAAAAGGCTATAGCCTTTTCTTTTGGAGCGTTACTGATACGCCAATAAAAAAAAACATGTGGCACTCGAGAACTGCCACGGCAAAGCTATTGCATAGCGTTTTGTTTTCAATAAAATGTATTAAATTAAAAAAAAATAACTAACATAATTTTTTTAATTAATAGAAAAGGCTATAAGCCTTTTCTTTTGGAGCGTTACTGATACGCCAATAAAAAAAAAAACAAGTGGCACTCGAGAACTGCCGCGGCAAAGCTATTGCATAGCATTTTGTTTTCAATAAAATGTATTAAATTAAAAAAAAATAACTAACATAATTTTTTTAATTAATAGAAAAGGCTATAGCCTTTTCTTTTGGAGCGTTACTGATACGCCAATAAAAAAAAAAACAAGTGGCACTCGAGAACTGCCGCGGCAAAGCTATTGCATAGCATTTTGTTTTCAATAAAATGTATTAAATTAAAAAAAAATAACTAACATAATTTTTTTAATTAATAGAAAAGGCTATAGCCTTTTCTTTTGGAGCGTTACTGATACGCCAATAAAAAAAACATGTGGCACTCGAGAACTGCCACGGCAAAGCTATTGCATAGCGTTTTGTTTTCAATAAAATGTATTAAATTAAAAAAAAAATAACTAACATAATTTTTTTAATTAATAGAAAAGGCTATAGCCTTTTCTTTTGGAGCGTTACTGATACGCCAATAAAAAAAAACATGTGGCACTCGAGAACTGCCACGGCAAAGCTATTGCATAGCGTTTTGTTTTCAATAAAATGTATTAAATTAAAAAAAAAATAACTAACATAATTTTTTTAATTAATAGAAAAGGCTATAGCCTTTTCTTTTGGAGCGTTACTGATACGCCAATAAAAAAAAACATGTGGCACTCGAGAACTGCCACGGCAAAGCTATTGCATAGCGTTTT
Organism: Gymnocheta viridis; assembly: GCA_956483585.1. NCBI lineage: Eukaryota > Metazoa > Arthropoda > Insecta > Diptera > Tachinidae > Gymnocheta > Gymnocheta viridis. Next base: position 7,000,472 of record OY101444.1, read on the forward strand.
GTTTTCAATAAAATGTATTAAATTAAAAAAAAAATAACTAACATAATTTTTTTAATTAATAGAAAAGGCTATAGCCTTTTCTTTTGGAGCGTTACTGATACGCCAATAAAAAAAAACATGTGGCACTCGAGAACTGCCACGGCAAAGCTATTGCATAGCGTTTTGTTTTCAATAAAATGTATTAAATTAAAAAAAAATAACTAACATAATTTTTTTAATTAATAGAAAAGGCTATAAGCCTTTTCTTTTGGAGCGTTACTGATACGCCAATAAAAAAAAAAACAAGTGGCACTCGAGAACTGCCGCGGCAAAGCTATTGCATAGCATTTTGTTTTCAATAAAATGTATTAAATTAAAAAAAAATAACTAACATAATTTTTTTAATTAATAGAAAAGGCTATAGCCTTTTCTTTTGGAGCGTTACTGATACGCCAATAAAAAAAAACATGTGGCACTCGAGAACTGCCACGGCAAAGCTATTGCATAGCGTTTTGTTTTCAATAAAATGTATTAAATTAAAAAAAAAATAACTAACATAATTTTTTTAATTAATAGAAAAGGCTATAGCCTTTTCTTTTGGAGCGTTACTGATACGCCAATAAAAAAAAACATGTGGCACTCGAGAACTGCCACGGCAAAGCTATTGCATAGCGTTTTGTTTTCAATAAAATGTATTAAATTAAAAAAAAATAACTAACATAATTTTTTTAATTAATAGAAAAGGCTATAGCCTTTTCTTTTGGAGCGTTACTGATACGCCAATAAAAAAAAACATGTGGCACTCGAGAACTGCCACGGCAAAGCTATTGCATAGCGTTTTGTTTTCAATAAAATGTATTAAATTAAAAAAAAATAACTAACATAATTTTTTTAATTAATAGAAAAGGCTATAGCCTTTTCTTTTGGAGCGTTACTGATACGCCAATAAAAAAAAACATGTGGCACTCGAGAACTGCCACGGCAAAGCTATTGCATAGCGTTTTGTTTTCAATAAAATGTATTAAATTAAAAAAAAATAACTAACATAATTTTTTTAATTAATAGAAAAGGCTATAGCCTTTTCTTTTGGAGCGTTACTGATACGCCAATAAAAAAAAACATGTGGCACTCGAGAACTGCCACGGCAAAGCTATTGCATAGCGTTTTGTTTTCAATAAAATGTATTAAATTAAAAAAAAATAACTAACATAATTTTTTTAATTAATAGAAAAGGCTATAGCCTTTTCTTTTGGAGCGTTACTGATACGCCAATAAAAAAAAACATGTGGCACTCGAGAACTGCCACGGCAAAGCTATTGCATAGCGTTTTGTTTTCAATAAAATGTATTAAATTAAAAAAAAATAACTAACATAATTTTTTTAATTAATAGAAAAGGTATAGCCTTTTCTTTTGGAGCGTTACTGATACGCCAATAAAAAAAAACATGTGGCACTCGAGAACTGCCACGGCAAAGCTATTGCATAGCGTTTTGTTTTCAATAAAATGTATTAAATTAAAAAAAAATAACTAACATAATTTTTTTAATTAATAGAAAAGGCTATAGCCTTTTCTTTTGGAGCGTTACTGATACGCCAATAAAAAAAAACATGTGGCACTCGAGAACTGCCACGGCAAAGCTATTGCATAGCGTTTTGTTTTCAATAAAATGTATTAAATTAAAAAAAAATAACTAACATAATTTTTTTAATTAATAGAAAAGGCTATAGCCTTTTCTTTTGGAGCGTTACTGATACGCCAATAAAAAAAAACATGTGGCACTCGAGAACTGCCACGGCAAAGCTATTGCATAGCGTTTTGTTTTCAATAAAATGTATTAAATTAAAAAAAAATAACTAACATAATTTTTTTAATTAATAGAAAAGGCTATAGCCTTTTCTTTTGGAGCGTTACTGATACGCCAATAAAAAAAAAAACAAGTGGCACTCGAGAACTGCCGCGGCAAAGCTATTGCATAGCATTTTGTTTTCAATAAAATGTATTAAATTAAAAAAAAATAACTAACATAATTTTTTTAATTAATAGAAAAGGCTATAGCCTTTTCTTTTGGAGCGTTACTGATACGCCAATAAAAAAAAACATGTGGCACTCGAGAACTGCCACGGCAAAGCTATTGCATAGCGTTTTGTTTTCAATAAAATGTATTAAATTAAAAAAAAATAACTAACATAATTTTTTTAATTAATAGAAAAGGCTATAAGCCTTTTCTTTTGGAGCGTTACTGATACGCCAATAAAAAAAAAAACAAGTGGCACTCGAGAACTGCCGCGGCAAAGCTATTGCATAGCATTTTGTTTTCAATAAAATGTATTAAATTAAAAAAAAATAACTAACATAATTTTTTTAATTAATAGAAAAGGCTATAGCCTTTTCTTTTGGAGCGTTACTGATACGCCAATAAAAAAAAACATGTGGCACTCGAGAACTGCCACGGCAAAGCTATTGCATAGCGTTTTGTTTTCAATAAAATGTATTAAATTAAAAAAAAATAACTAACATAATTTTTTTAATTAATAGAAAAGGCTATAGCCTTTTCTTTTGGAGCGTTACTGATACGCCAATAAAAAAAAAAACAAGTGGCACTCGAGAACTGCCGCGGCAAAGCTATTGCATAGCATTTTGTTTTCAATAAAATGTATTAAATTAAAAAAAAATAACTAACATAATTTTTTTAATTAATAGAAAAGGCTATAAGCCTTTTCTTTTGGAGCGTTACTGATACGCCAATAAAAAAAAAAACAAGTGGCACTCGAGAACTGCCGCGGCAAAGCTATTGCATAGCATTTTGTTTTCAATAAAATGTATTAAATTAAAAAAAAATAACTAACATAATTTTTTTAATTAATAGAAAAGGCTATAGCCTTTTCTTTTGGAGCGTTACTGATACGCCAATAAAAAAAAACATGTGGCACTCGAGAACTGCCACGGCAAAGCTATTGCATAGCGTTTTGTTTTCAATAAAATGTATTAAATTAAAAAAAAATAACTAACATAATTTTTTTAATTAATAGAAAAGGCTATAAGCCTTTTCTTTTGGAGCGTTACTGATACGCCAATAAAAAAAAAAACAAGTGGCACTCGAGAACTGCCGCGGCAAAGCTATTGCATAGCATTTTGTTTTCAATAAAATGTATTAAATTAAAAAAAAATAACTAACATAATTTTTTTAATTAATAGAAAAGGCTATAGCCTTTTCTTTTGGAGCGTTACTGATACGCCAATAAAAAAAAACATGTGGCACTCGAGAACTGCCACGGCAAAGCTATTGCATAGCGTTTTGTTTTCAATAAAATGTATTAAATTAAAAAAAAATAACTAACATAATTTTTTTAATTAATAGAAAAGGCTATAGCCTTTTCTTTTGGAGCGTTACTGATACGCCAATAAAAAAAAACATGTGGCACTCGAGAACTGCCACGGCAAAGCTATTGCATAGCGTTTTGTTTTCAATAAAATGTATTAAATTAAAAAAAAATAACTAACATAATTTTTTTAATTAATAGAAAAGGCTATAGCCTTTTCTTTTGGAGCGTTACTGATACGCCAATAAAAAAAAAAACAAGTGGCACTCGAGAACTGCCGCGGCAAAGCTATTGCATAGCATTTTGTTTTCAATAAAATGTATTAAATTAAAAAAAAATAACTAACATAATTTTTTTAATTAATAGAAAAGGCTATAGCCTTTTCTTTTGGAGCGTTACTGATACGCCAATAAAAAAAAACATGTGGCACTCGAGAACTGCCACGGCAAAGCTATTGCATAGCGTTTTGTTTTCAATAAAATGTATTAAATTAAAAAAAAATAACTAACATAATTTTTTTAATTAATAGAAAAGGCTATAGCCTTTTCTTTTGGAGCGTTACTGATACGCCAATAAAAAAAAACATGTGGCACTCGAGAACTGCCACGGCAAAGCTATTGCATAGCGTTTTGTTTTCAATAAAATGTATTAAATTAAAAAAAAATAACTAACATAATTTTTTTAATTAATAGAAAAGGCTATAGCCTTTTCTTTTGGAGCGTTACTGATACGCCAATAAAAAAAAACATGTGGCACTCGAGAACTGCCACGGCAAAGCTATTGCATAGCGTTTTGTTTTCAATAAAATGTATTAAATTAAAAAAAAATAACTAACATAATTTTTTTAATTAATAGAAAAGGCTATAGCCTTTTCTTTTGGAGCGTTACTGATACGCCAATAAAAAAAAACATGTGGCACTCGAGAACTGCCACGGCAAAGCTATTGCATAGCGTTTTGTTTTCAATAAAATGTATTAAATTAAAAAAAAATAACTAACATAATTTTTTTAATTAATAGAAAAGGCTATAGCCTTTTCTTTTGGAGCGTTACTGATACGCCAATAAAAAAAAAAACAAGTGGCACTCGAGAACTGCCGCGGCAAAGCTATTGCATAGCATTTTGTTTTCAATAAAATGTATTAAATTAAAAAAAAATAACTAACATAATTTTTTTAATTAATAGAAAAGGCTATAGCCTTTTCTTTTGGAGCGTTACTGATACGCCAATAAAAAAAAACATGTGGCACTCGAGAACTGCCACGGCAAAGCTATTGCATAGCGTTTTGTTTTCAATAAAATGTATTAAATTAAAAAAAAATAACTAACATAATTTTTTTAATTAATAGAAAAGGCTATAGCCTTTTCTTTTGGAGCGTTACTGATACGCCAATAAAAAAAAAACAAGTGGCACTCGAGAACTGCCGCGGCAAAGCTATTGCATAGCATTTTGTTTTCAATAAAATGTATTAAATTAAAAAAAAATAACTAACATAATTTTTTTAATTAATAGAAAAGGCTATAGCCTTTTCTTTTGGAGCGTTACTGATACGCCAATAAAAAAAAACATGTGGCACTCGAGAACTGCCACGGCAAAGCTATTGCATAGCGTTTTGTTTTCAATAAAATGTATTAAATTAAAAAAAAATAACTAACATAATTTTTTTAATTAATAGAAAAGGCTATAGCCTTTTCTTTTGGAGCGTTACTGATACGCCAATAAAAAAAAACATGTGGCACTCGAGAACTGCCACGGCAAAGCTATTGCATAGCGTTTTGTTTTCAATAAAATGTATTAAATTAAAAAAAATAACTAACATAATTTTTTTAATTAATAGAAAAGGCTATAGCCTTTTCTTTTGGAGCGTTACTGATACGCCAATAAAAAAAAACATGTGGCACTCGAGAACTGCCACGGCAAAGCTATTGCATAGCGTTTTGTTTTCAATAAAATGTATTAAATTAAAAAAAAATAACTAACATAATTTTTTTAATTAATAGAAAAGGCTATAGCCTTTTCTTTTGGAGCGTTACTGATACGCCAATAAAAAAAAACATGTGGCACTCGAGAACTGCCACGGCAAAGCTATTGCATAGCGTTTTGTTTTCAATAAAATGTATTAAATTAAAAAAAAATAACTAACATAATTTTTTTAATTAATAGAAAAGGCTATAGCCTTTTCTTTTGGAGCGTTACTGATACGCCAATAAAAAAAAAAACAAGTGGCACTCGAGAACTGCCGCGGCAAAGCTATTGCATAGCATTTTGTTTTCAATAAAATGTATTAAATTAAAAAAAAATAACTAACATAATTTTTTTAATTAATAGAAAAGGCTATAGCCTTTTCTTTTGGAGCGTTACTGATACGCCAATAAAAAAAAACATGTGGCACTCGAGAACTGCCACGGCAAAGCTATTGCATAGCGTTTTGTTTTCAATAAAATGTATTAAATTAAAAAAAAATAACTAACATAATTTTTTTAATTAATAGAAAAGGCTATAGCCTTTTCTTTTGGAGCGTTACTGATACGCCAATAAAAAAAAAAACAAGTGGCACTCGAGAACTGCCGCGGCAAAGCTATTGCATAGCATTTTGTTTTCAATAAAATGTATTAAATTAAAAAAAAATAACTAACATAATTTTTTTAATTAATAGAAAAGGCTATAGCCTTTTCTTTTGGAGCGTTACTGATACGCCAATAAAAAAAAACATGTGGCACTCGAGAACTGCCACGGCAAAGCTATTGCATAGCGTTTTGTTTTCAATAAAATGTATTAAATTAAAAAAAAATAACTAACATAATTTTTTTAATTAATAGAAAAGGCTATAGCCTTTTCTTTTGGAGCGTTACTGATACGCCAATAAAAAAAAAAACAAGTGGCACTCGAGAACTGCCGCGGCAAAGCTATTGCATAGCATTTTGTTTTCAATAAAATGTATTAAATTAAAAAAAAATAACTAACATAATTTTTTTAATTAATAGAAAAGGCTATAGCCTTTTCTTTTGGAGCGTTACTGATACGCCAATAAAAAAAAACATGTGGCACTCGAGAACTGCCACGGCAAAGCTATTGCATAGCGTTTTGTTTTCAATAAAATGTATTAAATTAAAAAAAAATAACTAACATAATTTTTTTAATTAATAGAAAAGGCTATAGCCTTTTCTTTTGGAGCGTTACTGATACGCCAATAAAAAAAAAAACAAGTGGCACTCGAGAACTGCCGCGGCAAAGCTATTGCATAGCATTTTGTTTTCAATAAAATGTATTAAATTAAAAAAAAATAACTAACATAATTTTTTTAATTAATAGAAAAGGCTATAGCCTTTTCTTTTGGAGCGTTACTGATACGCCAATAAAAAAAAACATGTGGCACTCGAGAACTGCCACGGCAAAGCTATTGCATAGCGTTTTGTTTTCAATAAAATGTATTAAATTAAAAAAAAATAACTAACATAATTTTTTTAATTAATAGAAATAGCCTTTTCTTTTGGAGCGTTACTGATACGCCAATAAAAAAAAAAACAAGTGGCACTCGAGAACTGCCGCGGCAAAGCTATTGCATAGCATTTTGTTTTCAATAAAATGTATTAAATTAAAAAAAAATAACTAACATAATTTTTTTAATTAATAGAAAAGGCTATAGCCTTTTCTTTTGGAGCGTTACTGATACGCCAATAAAAAAAAACATGTGGCACTCGAGAACTGCCACGGCAAAGCTATTGCATAGCGTTTTGTTTTCAATAAAATGTATTAAATTAAAAAAAAATAACTAACATAATTTTTTTAATTAATAGAAAAGGCTATAGCCTTTTCTTTTGGAGCGTTACTGATACGCCAATAAAAAAAAACATGTGGCACTCGAGAACTGCCACGGCAAAGCTATTGCATAGCGTTTTGTTTTCAATAAAATGTATTAAATTAAAAAAAAATAACTAACATAATTTTTTTAATTAATAGAAAAGGCTATAGCCTTTTCTTTTGGAGCGTTACTGATACGCCAATAAAAAAAAACATGTGGCACTCGAGAACTGCCACGGCAAAGCTATTGCATAGCGTTTTGTTTTCAATAAAATGTATTAAATTAAAAAAAAATAACTAACATAATTTTTTTAATTAATAGAAAAGGCTATAGCCTTTTCTTTTGGAGCGTTACTGATACGCCAATAAAAAAAAACATGTGGCACTCGAGAACTGCCACGGCAAAGCTATTGCATAGCGTTTTGTTTTCAATAAAATGTATTAAATTAAAAAAAAATAACTAACATAATTTTTTTAATTAATAGAAAAGGCTATAGCCTTTTCTTTTGGAGCGTTACTGATACGCCAATAAAAAAAAACATGTGGCACTCGAGAACTGCCACGGCAAAGCTATTGCATAGCGTTTTGTTTTCAATAAAATGTATTAAATTAAAAAAAAATAACTAACATAATTTTTTTAATTAATAGAAAAGGCTATAGCCTTTTCTTTTGGAGCGTTACTGATACGCCAATAAAAAAAAACATGTGGCACTCGAGAACTGCCACGGCAAAGCTATTGCATAGCGTTTTGTTTTCAATAAAATGTATTAAATTAAAAAAAAATAACTAACATAATTTTTTTAATTAATAGAAAAGGCTATAGCCTTTTCTTTTGGAGCGTTACTGATACGCCAATAAAAAAAAACATGTGGCACTCGAGAACTGCCACGGCAAAGCTATTGCATAGCGTTTTGTTTTCAATAAAATGTATTAAATTAAAAAAAAATAACTAACATAATTTTTTTAATTAATAGAAAAGGCTATAGCCTTTTCTTTTGGAGCGTTACTGATACGCCAATAAAAAAAAACATGTGGCACTCGAGAACTGCCACGGCAAAGCTATTGCATAGCGTTTTGTTTTCAATAAAATGTATTAAATTAAAAAAAAATAACTAACATAATTTTTTTAATTAATAGAAAAGGCTATAGCCTTTTCTTTTGGAGCGTTACTGATACGCCAATAAAAAAAACATGTGGCACTCGAGAACTGCCACGGCAAAGCTATTGCATAGCGTTTTGTTTTCAATAAAATGTATTAAATTAAAAAAAAATAACTAACATAATTTTTTTAATTAATAGAAAAGGCTATAGCCTTTTCTTTTGGAGCGTTACTGATACGCCAATAAAAAAAAACATGTGGCACTCGAGAACTGCCACGGCAAAGCTATTGCATAGCGTTTTGTTTTCAATAAAATGTATTAAATTAAAAAAAAATAACTAACATAAATTTTTTAATTAATAGAAAAGGCTATATATAGCCTTTTCTTTTGGAGCGTTACTGATACGCCAATAAAAAAAAAAACAAGTGGCACTCGAGAACTGCCGCGGCAAAGCTATTGCATAGCATTTTGTTTTCAATAAAATGTATTAAATTAAAAAAAAATAACTAACATAATTTTTTTAATTAATAGAAAAGGCTATATATAGCCTTTTCTTTTGGAGCGTTACTGATACGCCAATAAAAAAAAACATGTGGCACTCGAGAACTGCCACGGCAAAGCTATTGCATAGCGTTTTGTTTTCAATAAAATGTATTAAATTAAAAAAAAATAACTAACATAATTTTTTTAATTAATAGAAAAGGCTATAGCCTTTTCTTTTGGAGCGTTACTGATACGCCAATAAAAAAAACATGTGGCACTCGAGAACTGCCACGGCAAAGCTATTGCATAGCGTTTTGTTTTCAATAAAATGTATTAAATTAAAAAAAAATAACTAACATAAATTTTTTAATTAATAGACAAGGCTATATATAGCCTTTTCTTTTGGAGCGTTACTGATACGCCAATAAAAAAAAAAACAAGTGGCACTCGAGAACTGCCGCGGCAAAGCTATTGCATAGCATTTTGTTTTCAATAAAATGTATTAAATTAAAAAAAAATAACTAAAATAATTTTTTTAATTAATAGAAAAGGCTATATATAGCCTTTTCTTTTGGAGCGTTACTGATACGCCAATAAAAAAAAAACAAGTGGCACTCGAGAACTGCCGCGGCAAAGCTATTGCATAGCATTTTGTTTTCAATAAAATGTATTAAATTAAAAAAAAATAACTAAAATAATTTTTTTAATTAATAGAAAAGGCTATAGCCTTTTCTTTTGGAGCGTTACTGATACGCCAATAAAAAAAAACATGTGGCACTCGAGAACTGCCGCGGCAAAGCTATTGCATAGCATTTTGTTTTCAATAAAATGTATTAAATTAAAAAAAAATAACTAACATAATTTTTTTAATTAATAGAAAAGGCTATAGCCTTTTCTTTTGGAGCGTTACTGATACGCCAATAAAAAAAAACATGTGGCACTCGAGAACTGCCGCGGCAAAGCTATTGCATAGCATTTTGTTTTCAATAAAATGTATTAAATTAAAAAAAAATAACTAAAATAATTTTTTTAATTAATAGAAAAGGCTATAGCCTTTTCTTTTGGAGCGTTACTGATACGCCAATAAAAAAAAACATGTGGCACTCGAGAACTGCCGCGGCAAAGCTATTGCATAGCATTTTGTTTTCAATAAAATGTATTAAATTAAAAAAAAATAACTAACATAATTTTTTTAATTAATAGAAAAGGCTATAGCCTTTTCTTTTGGAGCGTTACTGATACGCCAATAAAAAAAAACATGTGGCACTCGAGAACTGCCGCGGCAAAGCTATTGCATAGCATTTTGTTTTCAATAAAATGTATTAAATTAAAAAAAATAACTAACATAATTTTTTTAATTAATAGAAAAGGCTATAGCCTTTTCTTTTGGAGCGTTACTGATACGCCAATAAAAAAAAACATGTGGCACTCGAGAACTGCCGCGGCAAAGCTATTGCATAGCATTTTGTTTTCAATAAAATGTATTAAATTAAAAAAAATAACTAACATAATTTTTTTAATTAATAGAAAAGGCTATAGCCTTTTCTTTTGGAGCGTTACTGATACGCCAATAAAAAAAAACATGTGGCACTCGAGAACTGCCGCGGCAAAGCTATTGCATAGCATTTTGTTTTCAATAAAATGTATTAAATTAAAAAAAATAACTAACATAATTTTTTTAATTAATAGAAAAGGCTATAGCCTTTTCTTTTGGAGCGTTACTGATACGCCAATAAAAAAAAACATGTGGCACTCGAGAACTGCCGCGGCAAAGCTATTGCATAGCATTTTGTTTTCAATAAAATGTATTAAATTAAAAAAAAATAACTAAAATAATTTTTTTAATTAATAGAAAAGGCCTTTTCTTTTGGAGCGTTACTGATACGCCAATAAAAAAAAACATGTGGCACTCGAGAACTGCCGCGGCAAAGCTATTGCATAGCATTTTGTTTTCAATAAAATGTATTAAATTAAAAAAAAATAACTAACATAATTTTTTTAATTAATAGAAAAGGCTATAGCCTTTTCTTTTGGAGCGTTACTGATACGCCAATAAAAAAAAACATGTGGCACTCGAGAACTGCCACGGCAAAGCTATTGCATAGCGTTTTGTTTTCAATAAAATGTATTAAATTAAAAAAAAATAACTAACATAAATTTTTTAATTAATAGAAAAGGCTATATATAGCCTTTTCTTTTGGAGCGTTACTGATACGCCAATAAAAAAAAACATGTGGCACTCGAGAACTGCCGCGGCAAAGCTATTGCATAGCATTTTGTTTTCAATAAAATGTATTAAATTAAAAAAAATAACTAACATAATTTTTTTAATTAATAGAAAAGGCTATAGCCTTTTCTTTTGGAGCGTTACTGATACGCCAATAAAAAAAACATGTGGCACTCGAGAACTGCCACGGCAAAGCTATTGCATAGCGTTTTGTTTTCAATAAAATGTATTAAATTAAAAAAAAATAACTAACATAATTTTTTTAATTAATAGAAAAGGCTATAGCCTTTTCTTTTGGAGCGTTACTGATACGCCAATAAAAAAAAACATGTGGCACTCGAGAACTGCCGCGGCAAAGCTATTGCATAGCATTTTGTTTTCAATAAAATGTATTAAATTAAAAAAAAATAACTAACATAAATTTTTTAATTAATAGAAAAGGCTATATATAGCCTTTTCTTTTGGAGCGTTACTGATACGCCAATAAAAAAAAACATGTGGCACTCGAGAACTGCCGCGGCAAAGCTATTGCATAGCATTTTGTTTTCAATAAAATGTATTAAATTAAAAAAAAATAACTAACATAAATTTTTTAATTAATAGAAAAGGCTATATATAGCCTTTTCTTTTGGAGCGTTACTGATACGCCAATAAAAAAAAACATGTGGCACTCGAGAACTGCCGCGGCAAAGCTATTGCATAGCATTTTGTTTTCAATAAAATGTATTAAATTAAAAAAAAAAATAACTAACATAATTTTTTTAATTAATAGAAAAGGCTATAGCCTTTTCTTTTGGAGCGTTACTGATACGCCAATAAAAAAAAACATGTGGCACTCGAGAACTGCCGCGGCAAAGCTATTGCATAGCATTTTGTTTTCAATAAAATGTATTAAATTAAAAAAAAAATAACTAACATAATTTTTTTAATTAATAGAAAAGGCTATAGCCTTTTCTTTTGGAGCGTTACTGATACGCCAATAAAAAAAAACATGTGGCACTCGAGAACTGCCGCGGCAAAGCTATTGCATAGCATTTTGTTTTCAATAAAATGTATTAAATTAAAAAAAAAATAACTAACATAAATTTTTTAATTAATAGAAAAGGCTATAGCCTTTTCTTTTGGAGCGTTACTGATACGCCAATAAAAAAAAACATGTGGCACTCGAGAACTGCCGCGGCAAAGCTATTGCATAGCATTTTGTTTTCAATAAAATGTATTAAATTAAAAAAAAAAATAACTAACATAATTTTTTTAATTAATAGAAAAGGCTATAGCCTTTTCTTTTGGAGCGTTACTGATACGCCAATAAAAAAAAACATGTGGCACTCGAGAACTGCCACGGCAAAGCTATTGCATAGCGTTTTGTTTTCAATAAAATGTATTAAATTAAAAAAAAATAACTAACATAAATTTTTTAATTAATAGAAAAGGCTATATATAGCCTTTTCTTTTGGAGCGTTACTGATACGCCAATAAAAAAAAACATGTGGCACTCGAGAACTGCCGCGGCAAAGCTATTGCATAGCATTTTGTTTTCAATAAAATGTATTAAATTAAAAAAAAAATAACTAACATAATTTTTTTAATTAATAGAAAAGGCTATAGCCTTTTCTTTTGGAGCGTTACTGATACGCCAATAAAAAAAAACATGTGGCACTCGAGAACTGCCGCGGCAAAGCTATTGCATAGCATTTTGTTTTCAATAAAATGTATTAAATTAAAAAAAAAATAACTAACATAAATTTTTTAATTAATAGAAAAGGCTATAGCCTTTTCTTTTGGAGCGTTACTGATACGCCAATAAAAAAAAACATGTGGCACTCGAGAACTGCCGCGGCAAAGCTATTGCATAGCATTTTGTTTTCAATAAAATGTATTAAATTAAAAAAAAAAATAACTAACATAATTTTTTTAATTAATAGAAAAGGCTATAGCCTTTTCTTTTGGAGCGTTACTGATACGCCAATAAAAAAAAACATGTGGCACTCGAGAACTGCCACGGCAAAGCTATTGCATAGCGTTTTGTTTTCAATAAAATGTATTAAATTAAAAAAAAAAATAACTAACATAATTTTTTTAATTAATAGAAAAGGCTATAGCCTTTTCTTTTGGAGCGTTACTGATACGCCAATAAAAAAAAACATGTGGCACTCGAGAACTGCCACGGCAAAGCTATTGCATAGCGTTTTGTTTTCAATAAAATGTATTAAATTAAAAAAAAATAACTAACATAAATTTTTTAATTAATAGAAAAGGCTATATATAGCCTTTTCTTTTGGAGCGTTACTGATACGCCAATAAAAAAAAACATGTGGCACTCGAGAACTGCCGCGGCAAAGCTATTGCATAGCATTTTGTTTTCAATAAAATGTATTAAATTAAAAAAAATAACTAACATAATTTTTTTAATTAATAGAAAAGGCTATAGCCTTTTCTTTTGGAGCGTTACTGATACGCCAATAAAAAAAACATGTGGCACTCGAGAACTGCCACGGCAAAGCTATTGCATAGCGTTTTGTTTTCAATAAAATGTATTAAATTAAAAAAAAATAACTAACATAATTTTTTTAATTAATAGAAAAGGCTATAGCCTTTTCTTTTGGAGCGTTACTGATACGCCAATAAAAAAAAACATGTGGCACTCGAGAACTGCCGCGGCAAAGCTATTGCATAGCATTTTGTTTTCAATAAAATGTATTAAATTAAAAAAAAATAACTAACATAAATTTTTTAATTAATAGAAAAGGCTATATATAGCCTTTTCTTTTGGAGCGTTACTGATACGCCAATAAAAAAAAACATGTGGCACTCGAGAACTGCCGCGGCAAAGCTATTGCATAGCATTTTGTTTTCAATAAAATGTATTAAATTAAAAAAAAATAACTAACATAAATTTTTTAATTAATAGAAAAGGCTTTATATAGCCTTTTCTTTTGGAGCGTTACTGATACGCCAATAAAAAAAAACATGTGGCACTCGAGAACTGCCGCGGCAAAGCTATTGCATAGCATTTTGTTTTCAATAAAATGTATTAAATTAAAAAAAAAATAACTAACATAATTTTTTTAATTAATAGAAAAGGCTATAGCCTTTTCTTTTGGAGCGTTACTGATACGCCAATAAAAAAAAACATGTGGCACTCGAGAACTGCCGCGGCAAAGCTATTGCATAGCATTTTGTTTTCAATAAAATGTATTAAATTAAAAAAAAAATAACTAACATAATTTTTTTAATTAATAGAAAAGGCTATAGCCTTTTCTTTTGGAGCGTTACTGATACGCCAATAAAAAAAAACATGTGGCACTCGAGAACTGCCGCGGCAAAGCTATTGCATAGCATTTTGTTTTCAATAAAATGTATTAAATTAAAAAAAAAATAACTAACATAAATTTTTTAATTAATAGAAAAGGCTATAGCCTTTTCTTTTGGAGCGTTACTGATACGCCAATAAAAAAAAACATGTGGCACTCGAGAACTGCCGCGGCAAAGCTATTGCATAGCATTTTGTTTTCAATAAAATGTATTAAATTAAAAAAAAAAATAACTAACATAATTTTTTTAATTAATAGAAAAGGCTATAGCCTTTTCTTTTGGAGCGTTACTGATACGCCAATAAAAAAAAACATGTGGCACTCGAGAACTGCCACGGCAAAGCTATTGCATAGCGTTTTGTTTTCAATAAAATGTATTAAATTAAAAAAAAATAACTAACATAAATTTTTTAATTAATAGAAAAGGCTATATATAGCCTTTTCTTTTGGAGCGTTACTGATACGCCAATAAAAAAAAACATGTGGCACTCGAGAACTGCCGCGGCAAAGCTATTGCATAGCATTTTGTTTTC